>PVIA01008245.1:0-73930 GCA_004024845.1 Tonatia bakeri
GGGAGAGAGGGGGAAAAGGCACAGAGAATAAGTAGCATAGATGGTAGGTAGAAAATAGAAAGAGGGAGGGTAAGAATAGTATAGGAAATACAACAGCCAAAGAACTTACATGTACAACCCATGGACATGAAGTAAAGAGGGGGAATGTGGATGGGGGGGTGTGCAAGGCAGAGGGGAGTGAAGGGGGGAAAATGGGACATTGTAATAGCACAATCAATAAAATATATTAAAACATTTTTTTCTTTTTTACAAAAAAATAGTCATAAAATTATCCAGCATCTTGGGAGAATTCCTATCATCCAAGCATGTGCAAGTAATTAAATTCACCCCATTTAGAAAAACAGAAAAGCCTACCTCAAGAAACAAGAAAAATCTCAAACAACCTAATATTACACCACAAAGAACAACAAAAAAGAAGAAATAAAGCTCACAGTCAGTAGAAGGAAGTAAATAAAATCAGAGTGGAAAAAACAAAATAGAGTACAAAAAGGCATAGAAAACTAATGAAGCAGAGAATTGTTTCTTTGAAAAAATAAAATTGACAAAACTCTAGACAGACTTACTGAAGAAAAAGAAAAAAACTAAAAAAAAAATTAAAAACCAAAGTTAAAATAACACTCCAGAAATACGAAGGATTATACAAGAATATTCCGAAAGCCTACATGCCACCAAATACAGTATCTTAGAAGAAATGGGCAAATTCTTAGAAATACATAATCTTCCTAGACTGAACCATGAAGAGTTAACTGGAAACATAAATAGACCTGTCGCTAGTAAGGAAATTGAAACAAAAGTCCAGGCTCAGATGGCTTTACTGGTGAATTTTACCAGACATTCATAGAACAGTAATACTTATCTTTCTCAAATTCTTCCAAATAACTGAAGTGCAGGGAACACTTCAGAACTCATTTCAGGAGGCCAATGTTATGTCAATACCAAAACCAGCAAGGACAGCACACACACACAATTAATTACAAGTGAGTATCTCTGATAAACAGAGATACAAAAACCCTGAACAAAATACTCACAAATTGAATAAACAATGTGTTAAATGCATCATGCATCATGATCCACTGAAGTTCATTCCAGGATGCAAGGATGGTTCAATATCCACAAATCAATGTGATACATCACATCAACAAAATAAAAGTAAAAACTCTGTGATTGCATCAAATGCAAAAATAAGCATTTGACAAGATACAACATCCATTTATATTAAAACAGTCAGTGAAATGGTTACAGAAGACAATTACCACAACCTGTAAAGACCATATATGACAAACCCTCACAAACCCTCACAATGGTGAAAAATTGGAAACTTTTCCTCTTAGATCAGGAACAAGACAGGGATACCCACTCTTTTTTTTTATCCTCATCTGAGGATATGTTTTTTTGATTTTAGAGACAGAAAAAGAGGGGAGGGAGAGAGACTAACATCAATCAGTTGCCTCCTGTATGTGCCTTGTGAGTCAAACCCACAGTCTCTGTGGGGTAAACACGACACTGCAACCAAGGGAACCACCTGGCCAGAACAGGATGCTCACTCTTGCCACTGTTATTTATCAGAGTACTGGAATCAGGCCATAGAAACAAAGAAATGGCATTCAAAATGGGAATGGAAAAGTAAAACTGTCAATTTTGAAGACTATGTAATTCTATGTATAGAAACTATTAAAGACTCCACAAAAAGACTATGAGAAGCCATAGACAAATACAGCGAAGTTTCAGGATACAATTTCAGTTTACAAAAGTCTGTTGTGTTATCATATAAAATAAAAAAAGGGAAACAAAGAAAACAACCCCATTTTCAGCAAAAAAGGATATAAAATATCTAGGAATAAAATTAACAAAGGGCATGATGGACCAGCACAATGAAAACCACAAGACATAGCTGAAAGAAAGTGAAGATGCAAAGAAATGGAAAGATAATCTGTGTCCATGGGCTGGAAGAATTAACATTAAAATGGCTAGTACCTAATGCAATATACAGATTTAATGTAATCCCCATCAAATTCCTAATGGCATTTTTCACAGATATAAAAAAATCCTCAAAATGTATACAGCCACAAATCTCAAAGAGACTAAGCAATTCTGAGAAAAAAAAGAACAAAGGCAGAGGTGTCACATCACCTGACTTCAAACTGTATTACAAAGCTGCAAGATTCAAAACAGAGCATTGGAAGAAAACCAGACACAGGCCAATGGAACAGAACTGAGAGCTCAGAAATAAACCCACACATATATGGGCAAGTAATTTTGACAAAGGAGCCAAAAATATACAATGGAGAAAGTAAAGTCTATGTAATAAATGGTATTTAGAAAACTGTAACACTACACACGAAAGAATGAAAGTAGATTGCCGTTCAATGCCATACACAAAAATAACATGAAATGGATTAAACACTTGAATATAAAACCTGGGACAATAAAATACATAGGAGAAAACAGGCACTAAACTTATGGACTGTGGTCTCAGAGGGTGTTTTGTTTTGTTTCGTTTTGTGAACTAGACCTTCAAAGGCAAGGGGAAAAAGTTAAAAATTAATAAATGGGGTCCCATCTGCACAGCAAAAGAAACCATTGACAAAAATAACAAGGCAACCAGCCAAATAGGAAAAGATATTTGTACACAATACTTTCACTAAGGGGCTAATATTCAACATACAGGGTAGGGCAAAAGTAGGTTTATAGTTGTGAGTATACAAAACACACAGTTGATTCTTTTATAACTTATTAATTATTGTACTCTTTTTCCATACAATCTACTATAAATCTACTTTTGCCACACCCTGTATATAAAGAATTGATACAACTCAACCACAAAAGCCATCTGATTAAAAAATGGGCAGAAGACCTGAACAGAGACTTCTCCCAAGAAGCCAGACACATGCCAACAGAAACAGGAAAAGATGCTCAAAATCACTAGTTATAAGGTAAATGCAAATCAAAACCACAATGAGATATTACTTCTCACCTGTCAGAATGGCTACTATCAATAAGACAAAACATAATAAGTATTGAAGAGGATGTGGAGATAAGTGAACCCTTGCACACTGCCGATGGAAATGTAAATTTGTGCAGCCACTATGGAAAACAGTACAGAGTTTCCTCAAAAAATTAAGACTAGAGTTACCATATGACCCAGCAATCCCTCTTCTGGGTACTTATCCCCAAATTTTGAAAACTCCTACTTTTAAAGACATATGAACCCCAATGCTAATTGCAGCATTATTCACAATAGCCAAAATGGAAACAACCCAAGTGTCCTTTAACAGAAAAATGAATAAAGAAAAAGTGGTACATATATACAAAGAAATTCTACTCTGTCATAAAAAAATGAAATTCTGTCATTTGCAACAATATGGATGGACCCTGAGAGTATTACGCTAAGTGAAATAAGTTAGATGTAAATGGACAAAAACCATATGATTTCAGTCATATGTGGGATATAAAAAAGGTAACAAATTAGCAAAGAAACTTATAGATGCAGACAATAGAATGACAGTTACCATAGAAGTGGGATGTGGGGGGGACAAAGAGGTTAAAGGGGGTCAAACACCTGGTGGCGGGCAGAGACTAACCTGTGGGTGGTGAGCACACAACGGAGTGCACAGATGTATCAGAAAGCTTACACCTGAAATTTATAATGCTATTAACCGGTGCTCCCCCAATAAATCTAATTAAAAAAAGAAAGTTACCTATATGCTCAGTAGTTATTTCATAACAATGAATGTTTTAATTTGAGCCATTATCATACTTTTAAAATAGGCAGTTATTGAGTTACACAAAATGAATAAGATGTGCAGATGACTTTTTATCTGAGCTGAGAATTCAAAGTTAGGTTGTAGTTTCAAGTAAATACACCTTAGTGGTTTGGAATGCCTAAAAGTCCTGAATTTGACATTATTCTGAGTCAAATTGGGTCATGAAATTTTGTTTTCTCTCCTAATATCAAGAAAGAACTACTTGTTATCAGTTATGCTAAAATAATATTTTAAATCCCAAATATTAGAATTATTAATAAAATATTACAAACTCAGATCACCATTATTCATTGATCCAGTAAAGGTAATACTCAATATTTTTTGTGAAGACAGAGTTCACTACATGAAATCAATTTCCTGTGTTAAATTATGATCGAAGCATCTTAAGTATTACATTTGATAACAATAGCTTAGTTTGGAAAATTGGAACACATCTCCATTTTATTTTAATTCTTTAAATGTAATCTTGTTGAATGTTCTGTACATTAACTAAACACGTTAAACACAAATTTGAGAACTGAAGAAATATTTATGATTCCTCCACTAAAAACAAAATACCTTTCGATATTTATCGGAAAAACAAAGATATTTACCAGTATAATTGGTGATTATATAGGTCAGCAGTTGGCAAACTATAGTTTTTTTCCATCTAACCAGGCCTTCTGCCTGTTTCATGGAACATGGTGTCCATCTATCTGCATAGTCTGTCCTGCGGAAGTGGTAGAATCATAGAACTGTGCAGTTCCAACAGGCCATGTGGCTCATAAAACCAAAAATATTACCGTTTTCCCTCAACAGAAGACATTTGCCAAAGTCTGGTATAGATGATGACTGAAACTACCAGGGGATGTGAGAATGTGCGTTTTTTTCCAAGGACCTCTCAAAATGTTACAATTTTCTTTGAATTTATATATCCAGAGTAGGGCAAAAGGAAATTTATAGTTGTTTGTATGGAAAAATAACATAATGCATAATCAGTAATAACACAGAATACATGCCGTGCTTCATGTGCTCACAGAGGTAAAGCTCTGTCTGGCCCACGCTGTACGTGTGTGCACACTATCGCAGAGCCGTGCTGGTGTTTTACACTGACAGTCATAAGCTTCAGCACTTTCTGCTTTTCATTAGACCTTGTGGGATAAATTTAATCTGTACTAACTTGATGGCAAAATGTAATTGATATTTGGCAGCACAATTTAAGCTACTGCCTGCCACTACCCATAAGGGGTTTGCTTCCTGTAAAATAATCAATGACATTTTCTTATTAAAAACTATCGAGTACTCTATGCATAAGTACTCAATACTTCTCTGACCTCTGCTGCGGGAATAAGATGAACAATAGAGTCTTTACTTTTTCTTTTCATTTAATCCTCATCGTATTTTTCCATTACCATTTAGTCCCCTTGTACTCCCTCCCCTCAGCAATCACCACACTGTTGTCCATGTTCATGAGTCCTTTTTCCTTTCTGCTCATTCCCTTCATCCCTAACCCCCCACTGAGCTGTCATCCTGCTCCCCATCTGTGAGTCTGTCCCTGTGTCCCCATTTTCCTTGTTAGTTCAGTTTGTTCATTAGATTCCACATATGAGTGAAATCGTATTACTTTTAAGATCACCATTGTGTGGGCCTTTATTAGGTGTGACAATCTTTGAATCTATTAGGAGGTCTTATTGAAATAAAATACATTTACAATGCCTGAAATGCCTTCTTATCCAGAAATTGAAAATAGAGTTACTTTACAAATAATGTGATAAATCTCCTGATGGAATCTGCTGAACTCTTATGCTATAATTTGCAGTGTAAAAATAGATGTCAATTTAATGAACCAAATCAGTATTTGACAAATCTGCCTCCTACAGATCATAACCATTGTCTGCACTGTCACAAGGGCAAAGATGCTAATGTATGCATTGGTAAGAAACAATGATGAGTGGATAAGCAATTATGTGGCTACTTTCTTCCAATTATTTATAGTCTGAAAGCATTGTGGTTCAGGAGAGTAGAATATGAGGAGAGACAGAAATCCTATATGTTACCTAGATACATCTATTAAATAAAAATCTTGTCTTATTCTTTCCTTCTTTGTTACATAAGAAATATAAAAATGCATATATTATGTATAATATATGCTATATAGGTATATCAATATATAATATATACAGGAGGGGCAAAAGTAGGCTTACGGTTGTTCATATGGAAAAACATGCAGGTTATGATTATTACAATAGCTTTATTAACTCAGAAGAACGTCACAATGGCACAATAAATCTACTTTTGCCCTCCCCTGTACAATCCATAATGCATACAAATTATGTTAATATATGTTAATATATCCCAGAGATTCCCCTCCTCTGAGCCTTTTAGTTCAGTGCTTATGTCACTGCTGTGGACTCGCAGTACACATTTTCCTTGTGTTATGGTTACAAGAGGCTATAGGCTAGGCTATGCCCAATCTAATTCTTCCAGCATCCAGCACAGTGCCTTGCGTAGAGTGGGTTTTCAATTAATTCTTTTAAAAATTGAATTCATTTTCTTTTATATTATCAAAAGTTATGGGAGAGTGGAAACAATAAACTTTAGTGGCTTTCAATTATAAAGTAATAATACCTGTTTTAAAATCAAAATTTATTCAGTGCTCTAATATAAAAATTAGCGTGCAGAAGCGTTTGTCCTTGGACAGGTGGGAGAGCCGGAGTCCCTTACAGCAGAACAGCCTGCAAGTCATTGACCCGATGGCTCACCTTCACGTCCACAAATGAACCCAAAACTCAGAGGGACTGTGACTTGCCCAGTTCACAGCTCGTTAGTCATAGACCTGGAACTGCCACTTCATCCACGGGTTCCCCTTCGCCATCCTTCTGATGATTCCAGATGTTTTCCACATTTGAATTTCTAGCTGTTCATACTTCTTATTGACGAATGACAGTAAAAGACAATCATGGATAGCTGTACTGTCTGTTTATTATTTCTGTGAACATATCTCTCCTGATTGTGATGTTGCTTTATGAAAATTATGATATTAGAAACCGAGAAATGTTCACATTAACAGCCCACAACAGCAATAAACCATTTCCCCAATCACCCAATCTCATGCTTTATAGAAAATAACTGCAAAAAAATAAAAAATCCAATGATTCCCTTTCTTGAGATTAAAAGACACACACCCCTGAGATTACAGTGAACTCTGGTATTGAAAGGCAATCCTGCATATAGTCTGTTTTCTAATATCATTACTCATTCACTCTTTTTTCTTTCATTTAATCAAATTGATATGTCAGGTTCTATAAAAGTGAGGAGGCAACATTGTGTGGGGGAGCTTTGTCTGCTGAGCCCCCATCTGCTACGGATGAGAATAAGTCTACCAAGACACGGTCTGCTTGGGGAGGAAAGGTGGCTGATCTCTTGAAGGAGAAGGACCAAGAGCCTTTTCCTCAATGGCTTTTATTGGGTTTGTTTACACAGGAAGTCAGGTAAAGCTCATTACTCATTGCCCAGAAGTAAGGATCAAACAACAAGGAACTCTGAGGGCCTATTTTGAGTCAGGGTCAGATAGCAAAAGAGCTGTAAAACTTTGAGGAACAAACTTACTTCTTGTTTGACCCTTATCATTCAATTGAGAGCATTCTAAACAAAGCAGGTTTCACCAGATTTTACATGTTCTTTCTTAGGCCTGATCACCCCGGGGAAACCACCCTTTCCAGCACAGGGCTGCACCACCCTCTGTCATTGTTTCAGGCTTAGGTGGAGCAAGGGAACTAAGGCAGCCAAGAGATTAGGAGATTTTCTCGCAGACAATGAGGACTCAGGCTATGTCAAAGCCAAGGGGCGAGAGTCCATCACCCCCTTTTGCTGTAGACCCCAAAGTCCTTCCTTGGGGGCCCCCCACATGATCATGCCTGTCTTAGGTCGTTCCCCCCTTGGGAAATCTTACCCACCATTGGCTAACCGACCAAGCACTGGGGGCCAGGCAGGGTGAAGTAAAAGGAGCAGAAGTGGTGCTCCTGCCAGGGAGATAAACTTGTCTCCTTGGTGGCTTACGGTTCCAAGATCGTTCCCTTAGCCTTTGCCTTGGTGGGGGTTACAGCTTCTGGTACCGGGCAGGGTGGTTCCCAACACATTGGTCTCTATTTTCATGGCCTCTGTAGACTCCTATGAAAAATATGAACAATAAACTACAAAATAGTTAAATGAGCAATATAACTACAGACTATCTTAGTGCCAAGAAGAACATTATGTGAAGTGACAAACTGGAGGGGCACTGAGGAAGCTCACTTTAGACAGGACGAGGTGATCAAGGATGACCTCTGTAAGGGGGTGACATGCAGGCTGAGGTCTGGAGAACAAGGAGCCTCACATGCACAGTGCTGAGCAAATATCTTTCCAGAAAAGAGTGCACAGGAGTAAAGTAAGGGTTCAGTGCACAGGGCCGCAGGGTGGAAAAAGGCGTGGGGCATTAAAGTTCATGAGTGGAGCAGATGTCAATTAGTGAAGGGGAGAACCATTGAGATGAGACTGGACAGGTGGGCCGGAGTGAGACCTGCAGGCCATCGTCATGTGAAGGCCAGAGTCACATGTTCGTTCTGAGACCAATGGGAGGTCATTGAAGGGTTAGGTAGTTTGACGTGCTTGCCCACTTCTTCATTCACTCACACATTTATGCAATCAGTTAATTTTTAGTTATCAATTAATCCACATTTAATTACTAGTTAACAAACATCATAAAAATCCTGTTAGTACCCAGGGAGGATATAAAAGATGGCAACATTATTTTTCCAATAAAAGTTTCAGATTTAGGTTAGGCTACAGGAAAGTAAAATGGAGATTCATGGCATGCCCAGAAATAGATTCCAGGAACATTCATCAAAAATTGGGTCTTTAAGTCAGTTGACTCCCTGCACTGTGACCTCATTTGATTTCGTGCTTTGTGTACATTGGAATCATAATCAGGTTTGTGGTTCTTAGCTGTGATGTCATCCTGTGCGATAGCTTCAGACAGGGACAATGGAACACTGAGGAAGCAGAGAATCTCATTAACCCGAGAACATAACAGCCAGTGCCATTACAACCACAAAATAGAAGCGCAGTCAGCTCTCCAGGATGGTGCCCACTATGTCACGCAACTATGTGAGAGGAAATTATTTAGATTACTAAAAAATGATGTTAACCTAATTTGCAGCAACTTTTCCATATATGAAGTTGTTAAAATTAAAAAAAAAAATAAAAAGAGCCCTGGCTGGTGTAGCTCAGTGGATTGAGCACGGGCTGCGAACCAGGCATCCCGGGTTCGATTCCCAGTCAGGGCATATGCCTAGGTTGCGGGCTGTGGCCCCCAGCAACCACACACTGATGTTTCTCTCTCTCTCTCCATCCCTCCCTTCCCTCTCTAAAAATAAATAAAGTCTTAAAAAAAAAAAAGGTTGAGGATTAGGGAACACTACATTAAAAAAAAATAAAAATAATAAAAAGAATTTATTATTGAGGAGAGAAGTCAATACTTCAGTACATAAGAAGCCAAAAGAAATATTTAAAGACAGAAATGCAGTTATTGGAGTTGTAGCAGCAGTTGTGCCAGTTGTTGTGAATCTCACATGATAAAAAAATTATCAACTTTATTTTTGAAGACCTCTACCGAGAATATGTTTATTGATTTTTTTTAAGAGGGAAAGGAAAGGAGAGAGAGGGAAACATTGATGTAAGAAGGAAACATTGATCTATTGCCTTTCTCATGCGCTCTGATGGGACCGAACCCACAACATTTTGGTGTGTGGGATGACAATCATCTGAGCCACCTGGCCAGGGCAAAACTTTTCAACTCTAAAAGGGTTGCGTACACAATTTATTATTTTAACACTACTGGTTCAACAAAACAAAGAGCCAGAGGCAGTTCCAAGATCATGACAGAGACGCTGAGGTTGCTCCTTCCAAAAAACACATCAAATGCACAGCTAATTTAGAGCACAGCAACAATAAAAAGACCACGTGGAGAAGGTTCGGGCGCAGTGAAAGCACTCGGGAACCGAGGGGACCAGTGAGTGCGATTGTTTACCCCTGCACATGGACAGGGGTGCGGGCTCTATTCAGGTGCTCTGGCCAACCTCCCGGGCTTCTGAAGCACGTCTGCAGACCTAGCTCCAGCAGGAACCGGAAGTGGGCACCAGAGTGCAGTGCGCAGGCACACAGGGCTGCCCCACCCATCAGAAGGGAAGGAAGCCAGCAGACGTCAGGTCCCCACACCCCATCCTATTCTGACCGGGTGCAGACAGAACAGCAGGGAGCTAAAGCGCAGGCACGGCACCAGGAAGCCCCGCCCAGAACCCAGCGCTGCGGGTAGGCAGCTCACAAGGCACCATGCACCCCTGCCCTGACTCCAGCCAGCCTGCTGAAACCACCCGTGACGCCGTCTACACGGAGCCCACTTCTACACGAGACCAATTATTTTTAAGGTTGGGAAAGACAGTTGTTTCATCGAACTCATAAAGACAAACACAAAAAGTCAGACAAAATGGGGAAATGGAAGAATTATGTCCCAAGTGAAGGAACCAGAAAAAGCCTGGAGAAAAACTCCAATGAAATGGGGGTAGGTAATGTGCCTAATAAAGAATTCAAAGAAACAAACAAAAAAGATACAAAGAAAATAAAGACAAAAGAACCCAAACAAAACCTGAAGAACACCAGCAAATCAAAAGGAAAAAGGTCAAGAGACAAGAAAAGGAACAAAAGAGAACTACAAAAATAGCCAAAAAACAATGAACAAAATAGCAATGACCTTATACCTATCGATAATTTTTTTCAATGTAAATGGATTAAATGCTCCAATCAGAAGACACAGAGTGGCTTCATAAAGACCCATCCGTTTGTTCCCTACAGAGATTTAGACAGAAAGACACGCATGCACATGCGGAGTCTGAAAGGGAAGCGATGGAAAAAGATATTTCCTGCCATTAGAAACAAGAGTGCTGGGATAGCAATACTCAGATCAGACAAAAGAGACTTTAAAACAAAAAATGTGATATGTATATTTAATTGTATGCATTATACATGCATATTCACACATACAATTAATATTACTCAGCAATAAAAAAAAAAGAAGGAAATCCTGTCATTTGCAACAGCATGGATGGACCTGGAGTATATTATACTAAGCACAGTAAGTCAAAGACAAATTGCACATGATTTTACTTATATTGTAGAATTTAAAAAATCAGAACAAACAAACAAAAACAAACTCAGAGACACAAAGAACCAACTGATGGCTGCCGGAGGGGTGAGGGTGGAGGAGTGGATGAAAAAGATACAGGGGAATCTAATCAATGATGGTAGGATAATATTGGAGACTGTCCAACATCCAACTCTTGACAAAGTTGGGTGGGATGAGACGCGTCTGCACAGCAGAAGCAGCTGTGGCCAGATCTCCTGTCCATCTCTTCCTATATGCCTGTCCCTATTAGCATCAGGTGGTGAAATTTTTGGACACCTGTGCTTTATAACAAAATACTCTGCATGATGCCTCTGATTCTGTGTGGAATAATTTGCTGACCACTAACTAGAAGCCCCTAATAACCCTAATGCTGCCCACTCCCCCCACCTGGAAAGTAAAGGATAGAATTAAACTAGGGCAGGCTAGCTGCCAAACATTGAAGGAAGCCATTGCTGGGAATGTCTAAGGAGTCACCATTCAAAAGCTGAAGATTTATTAGAACCACTGCCTTTCCCAAGCCCTGGGCAGGAGCGGTTATTGTTGGGACCAGGTGGAGAGAGGAGGAAGGAGTTTTAATTAAAATATAATAATCCCAGTACACAAAAACATAATATAGCCCCCCCCAGATGTGTAGTTAATAGAGCAAGGTAAAGAATCATTTATCTAATTTCTATAAACAATAACTAGTTTTTAAAGTACTCCTTGTACCCCTTTGATTTAGACCGATCTATAGAAATTTAGTAGATATCTAATTATTAATCAGCATATGAAAGTTTGTGCTCGTATAGCTTTGTTGGTTATCTGATTAATGACCCTCTTGGTCAAAATAATCTTTGTTTAATATGGTTACTTTGTGGGACTTTTTGTAAATTTCAGTTTCTTTATTTAATATGATTGATCTGTAAAACCTTCTGTACTTTTTGAAATTATTTCTATGGTAACTGTTTTTGTGTTAATAATCATATTATGTATTGAATATTGTATAACCTCCCCTATGAAAATAAAGATTGATTTTACTCGGTGAGTCAGTCAGGTCTAGAGAGCCTGGCCGTCCTCCGGCACCCCACTGGGTGTCTCACTTCATTCGCCTTGGCCGTGCATCCTTCGGGGACCCTGAGACCCCCACCGAGGCTGGACCTCGGCAGGATAACTTTGCACAGTGACAAATTGTTACTAGACTTAGTGGTGGTGATCACATGGTAAGCTATGTAAATGTCGAATTAGTATGCCGTTTGCCTGAAACTAATATAATATTGCATTCCAGAAATACTTCAATTTTAAAAAGACAAAAAATGTAAAGAACCAAATGCCGGTAAAGGTGGGAAGGGGGAAAGCTTCTTTTAAATGCAAAATAAAATATATATTCTTTTGATCAAAAACATCAAGCACTAACTTAACTTGGGGAACTTGAAGACACTGTAAAGAAAACAGAAAATTTGGGGGTTACTGCATGCTATGATGTTTAAAGTAGTGAAGTATTGCCTTCAGTCACGGGTGCGGGACAGAGCTGAGATGATTCTGTTGTGGACCAGGCACTGCGGAGAAGAACTTTTCTTAGATAATTTCACATAAAAATTTGAAAATGACATTAAAGGAATGAGTCACTAAACTAGAAATCAGACTTACAGGAGTTTTAAACAGATTTTAAAGTATCAAACCTCGCTTAAAACACCCGGCTGTCTGACTGATGCGCACAGAACCCAGCCTTCTTCCTTTGGCTGGCTATGGACACGCTTAAACCCACTATAGAAATAATCATGCACAGAAACAGTTTTCTGAGTGGAAGTCAGAGATGGAGTGCTCACTCTCCAATTCTTTGAGCTGCTCCGGGCTAAACCCTCCTAAGGAGAAGAGCCTCTTCCTTTGTCCCAGTGGCTTTTTATTGAGAAAGTTGACACAGTTTGTGGATTGACAGTCTGGCAGAAGGGATCAAAGGGAACACATATCTTACAAGGATGTTAACAGAGTTTCTGTTGTGATTCCGGGCAGAGATTGGAGTTTTATCATATGAAAAGACTATAGGTTTTAAAGGTTTCCTGACTGTTCCTTCAAATTCTAAGTTAATAACACCCTCCAGCAAACAGATCTCACAGGATCTTGCACATTCTTTGTCTCAGGCTTGATTACCCTGGGGGTCCGCCGTCTCCGGTCTGAGCTAGCCCCTTCCTTTGGCTGGAGACAGAAACAGCAAGGAGACTTGGATTTCTCACATCTGAGTACAAAGACTCAGGCTAAGAGAGGGCAGGGGTAGATGCCGATTACCCCTTCCTTTCCACAGCCCCTTCATTTATTTCCACAGTCTTGTGAGACTTATTTCACAGAGGCCTTTACAAGATCAGCCCGTCTTAGGTCCGTTCTCTATCCTAGAGAACTGTTACCCGTCATTGGTAACTGATCTAGCATTAAAGGCCAGGGACAGAACAGGTAGCGTTCATGCCAGGGGAATAAGTTTTGTCTCTTTAGTGGCTCCTGATCCAGAGGTCTGTCACTCAGCCTAAGCCACAGGGGGTCACAGCTTCCTGAGACAGGGCAGGGCCGTCCCCAACAGAACCCTTGCTTGGTAGGTGAGTGAGAGAAACATCAGCATCCTATCTCACTTTTAGAAGGTCTCATCAGTCACTGCACATATTTTCATTTCTGAAACAAATGATGCGTTCATAGGAAGCACTCATTCAGAAGGCTTAAGAAAGTAATATCTTACTCTTTATTAAAACTGCTCATTGCCCAGGCAACAGATATGGATTAAGTCACACAAGTGTACTAATGATGATTAAATGTGATGTGGAAGGCTGGTGGGAGAATGAGAAAGCTGGACCCAGGACCTCTTCTGTTCCAACCTCACTCTGATTCACAATCAGATAAAATGTAGCAGACCAGCGAAGGCCAGGTAGGATACGGCAACAGAAAGCAGACCTGCTGGCAGGAGCTTGGCGTGGCAGCTGCAGAGATGCAGAACGGGAAACACAGCGTCTTCTCATTAACGTGGCGGAGCGTCTTGGCAGCTGCAGTGCATCTGAGAAAGGAATGTTTGTCATTCCTTTGTTTTTCAGCAGAGAAGAAAAATGCAGAGGATAAATAAAACTAAAGCAGACTTGAAAATTTTTGTAACTGAAGGAAGTAAAAAGGGACTGCATATTTTATTGAAGAGTATCAGAAGTGAAAGTAGCCTTATGCATTAGCCTCCTGTGGCTGCTGTAACAAATGACCACAGATCTGGTAGCTTAAAATCACAGAAAGTTGTTTCCTGGAGGCTCTTGAGGCCAAAAGTCTGATGCAAGGTTTTGCATATGCAGAGCCGTCCTCCCTCCACAGGCTTTAGGCGACATGTCTCTCTTGCTTCTCCAGCTTCTGATGGCTGTACTTGGTCTTTGGTTTTGTGCTCATAACACTCCAATCACTGCCACTGTGGTCGCATTGCCTTCGCCTTTTATTTGTGTGTCTCTGTTTTGTGTGTCTCTTATGGGGACCCTTGTCATTGTTTTAGGCTTCAGCATTCACCCAGTAATTCAGGATAACCTCATTGCAAGATCGTTAACTTAGTCACACTCTCCAAGACACTTTCACAAATCAGATAACAACCACAGATGCCGGGACTACTCTAGGGTACTGGTTATAGCAAATGGCGATTTGCTTTGCTATGCACTGATGTTTTTTAGGAAAGCTAAAAATAATCTTGACATAACCCCTTTATGTATTGAATTACAATATTCTTTTTTATGCACTAGAGTGGATACACGCCTGTGTAATTCACTCCTGTATAGAGAGCCCTCCATCAAATTTTTTAAAAAGACCCACAGACTAAAACGTCCATATTCCAGAAGTATTTTCTAAAGAATCCTAAATTTAACATCTTGAAGAGTTAAAACCCTGGATGGAGTAAGGGGGCAGTTATAAAAATGAAAACGGAGGCAATGGGGTCCCTGCTGCTTCATTTTCACATCAGCACTTCAGTCAACAGTGCTTCATGCTTGTTCCCAGTTCATCACCAAATGACAAAAATTCAGAAATAGAAAGTTGGGCTAAATGCTTTTTTTTCTTTTTAAATAAGACCTCTGACCATATAACAACAAAAATAGTCTATTAGATATTTACCCAGAATTTCAAGCTGATCCTAATGAAATGGGGTGCTGAGCTAGAGGCCCCCCAAAACAATGGAGGAAAAGAAGCCTCCATAGCCTTGGCTTGGGGGATTGAGAGATTTTGCAAGTCTTTGGCAACTGGGCTAGCTTCTTTGTTATGTTAAATAGCTGAGCCTGCCCTGCCCAGGGTGAGGGAGATGGGCGTGACTTTATAGCTGCACCTGTGGGAGAGCTTGGAGGCCGTTCCCCACTTCCCCAGGGCTATGCCTGCCCAGGCTAACAATGGCAGCCAGCCAGGGAAAGGCAGCAGATACTGGATACAGAGGACAGGCAGAAGTAGCCCACTGTGGGAGGAGTTGGAAATGGGGTCACAGAGGAGGTACAGGGATTTAAACCAGGCGTGGCAGCCATTCTGGCTCCTGGCGGTGCAGGGGAGTAGTAGTGAGGGGAGAGACATGCTGTCTGTAATTAGGGATTTTTGCCATGCCGTGTGAGGGAGAGCAGTGAGGAGGGAGAAGTAAGCCAACAGCTACGTAGTTTACAGCGAAGAAGGAGGCTGTGTGGTCTGGACTAGTGAGACAGGAGATGCCGCTGCTGTGATGGTGCCAGCGCTAGCTGACTCCGCACCCGCGAAGGGCGTCCTTACAAGATCCTGTGCTGCTACACCTGGATTTTACCTGGGCCTTTAAGACCCGTGCCTCTCCTGAATTTCACCATGATCCAGGGTAACACAGCACATGCTTTTCTAGACTATCGCACAGAGACTGATGGCAACATATTCCAGATCCTACACAGATAAGAACATGGGAAACTTCGGGGGCCGTGTTTGACACATAGCCTGGTGGAGAACATGGGAAGTGCTGTGTCTCGTGGGAAAGGCAGGCTCTGAGCTGAGGTGCTGTAAGCTCTCCCAAGGTTGGAATGTTGTAAATAAAGACCTGCTCCTTCCAGCATTTATTGTTGAGTCTTTCACTAAGGCACTGTGTGCATGGCTCCCAGCCTCCTCAGTGACACTAATGGCTTCATTAATTCTCTTGTGAAAGTCAGTTTAAAGTTACCACCTTATACTTGACAGTATTCCAGATGAAGCTTGGGACGACTGCTCTTTAAGCCTTGTGTATGAGTATGTATTGCAAATATCTCCCTTTGCCCATCAGTTTAAAAAGAAATCTCTCTAGACCACCTGATGGCATTAAGAGATGGCACATATCTCTTAATCATTCAATGAAGCTTATTAGATTATAATCAAAATAGTTTATCACAAATTTCTCTTTTCATTTCTTTCAAAGTCAGTTTGAAAGAATCTATCTCTGGGTATTTTGAAGAAATGTGGGCATCTCGTGCTCAGGAAGTAGACTGAGCTAACAAATCCACTTCAATTAATTATCAAATCAATGTTTAATAGGCAACTCACCCAAGTTTTATATATATTCGGAGATGAGACAAAAGGACTAATATAGAATTAATTTACTACCTGACAAAGACTATACTAAGCATTATACAAATGTTGCCTCATTTTACACCTAAACTTCTCCTGAAAGTTGGGGATAAAATCCACATTTTGCTGATGAGGAAATGAGATCATGACCTAGATTTATAACACACAGCTGTGAGTAGAGGTTCTGTGATTCTACAGCGAAAACAACAATGTAGAGTAACCAAGGAAGATTTAGAGAGGAAATCGTGAAGTCGTCTTGAAGGATTAGAACAGGACGCCTTTCCCAGAATAAAGACAGGGAAATGAACTAAGTCACCTGAGAAGTGGGCACCAAGGGTAAGGTCACAGGGTAAAGCTCTTTCATGGCAGACTGAGCGGTTTGGACAGGGTTTCACAGGGTCTGAGGCGCGCTCTGCTTCTTGCAGCACGGCCATCTTTACTGTGATTCTCAGCAGGACTTGGCTACAGTGCATCTGATTTAAATAAATAAACAAATCAGCAAACAAACAAACAAATAAATAAAAAGAGTATGTGCCTGGCACATGCAAGTTGAGAGTGAATAGCTGCTAATGTTCACTTTCTCATTCTGGTGAGGTGGGTATTTCGTTCAGCTGTCTGCGCCCGCCCCGCTGCTGTTTCGCTGCACCCAAGACTTCATTCGTTCTTATGAGCAGGGTGGCACCGTGAGCTGTGACATGCATCCTGCTGTCCCGTCCTGGCAGCTACTTTTTCATCACCTGCCTCTTTGCTCTGGATCCAGATGGTTCAATCACACTGCTTTTTGGTAGGGAGATTTATCTTTCTAGTCATTTACATAGCAATCTTAGAAAAATATCAGAAATCATTCTCCCTTCACAATGGGCAAAACTACTAAAGATACCCACTGTTTGAAAAAACACACACAAAAAACATATTGTCAGAAAGACAAAATTTAAGAGTGAAGCTGAGGAACTCTTACACCATGGAAAAAGGATTCGACTGGCCTTTTTGTGAACAGCCCACAAAATGCACAATTGGCAGAACTGCGTTTAACTGGTAGCATGCGGTAGCTTGAAAGCTAACATAGCAAGTCCCTGCATTTGGCTTGAGCTTTGGAGCCCAAAACAAAAAAAAAAACAGTGGGAACTGTGGTGGATGTTTGGAGAATGCCCAACCCCCCAAGCCCAGGCACACATCTTGGTTCAAAGAGCTCTCTTCATTGTAAGAAACCAACTGCCTGTGGTTTATGCTTATCTTTCAACCATTTATGAACTTGTATTTATGCTAGGTATTGAATACTTATTTTATTGAACACATAATTTGCCCAGCATAATCTGGGAAAACAGAAATGAATACAGCAAGGTACAGAAAAAATGTTACTGACATTCAGAGGAAAGAGATGTCACTTATAGATAAAAGGATACAATGACACAGCATTATGTGGAGAAAGAAAATACTCCACATAAAAAGCCTCCTAAGACTGGGCATTCATCTGCTAAGGTTTAGAACAAAGAGCACGTGAGCTGTTTTGAAGGAGCTCTAAGAAGCAGAGTGTGAGCCGTGGCTGGTTGGAGGGTCAGAGGACGGTTGGAACCAGACCAGCACTCCCGAAGAGGCAGAAGCATAAGCACAGGGCAGTCGGCAGGTTTGTAGGAGGGTGGGCATCAGCACTTGAGATCTGACTATTTTCCGACATTTGGCCAGATGTCTTATTCAGTTTATTTAGAGGTGTCTAATTGTAAGCATAAAGATGAGGTCAGAGAACATGATTTTGATGCCACAGTGAGACATTTGAATGAAGCTACCTGCACCATAGTCACTGGAAAACAAAGTGGCCAGCAGAAGAATGAAGACCAAGTACACCTAGAGGACGCATGATAAATTGGAAAGAGCACATGTCTTCGAGCCAGACAGACCTGGGTTTGAATCCCAGGGTCACTACTGAGTTAACTGTGAACAAGTTACTATTTTGTCTGAACAGCAGCATCCTTGTTTGTTTTTTTAAAAGACATTACTGCCGAATGACTTGAGGGGTTTTTATTAGATTAAGAGATACTTTATGAAATTCATAAACTTTACAGATTTTCACTGAGTAACAGTTACTATTAGGAGAATTGTCTTTGAGGCTTTTTCTCATGTTCACCCCTTCTGATGCCCCCTTGCCTCGTCCTCTTAGGCTATTACATAAATAACTGGTCAGGGATGGGGCCAGTCTCTTCTTCAGAGTTCAAAACATCTGAGCTATATTGATGCGCCACTGAAAAATACACAGCGTATCCAATTTGTTTCCTTCCCCTCCGAGGATATGAATGAGTAACTTCGACATCTGAAGTTGCTTTCAGGGGGAACACTATTCTACAAGGATGACAAACTGCTAACAAGCCAGGTAAATCCTGCCACTGCTCAGCACTTGAATTCTGCTGTCGGGCTGTGTGGGAAGTGGTGTGATGATAAAGGGGCGTATTACAGATAAGTGGTTGCAAGCAAGGAGGTAATGATTGGAAATGATTACCTACTGGCCGGAGGACCAAAAACCCCACAGCAAAGAGCAGGGGGGTAATTTGAAGTCATTTGATCCGATGAATATTATGGTGCTGAAAGAGCTATTGTTTCCTTGGAAAACCTGCTGGGGAGAAACATTTTACCTTTAAAGCTACATGCAGAGTGCCCCATTCCTCTGCAGAGTTAAGAAATGGAGGGAATTTTGGAAGAAACAATACACTTGTCTACACTTTGCAGATAATAAAGGGGAAAAAAGAGCTTTTGAAACTACTGAGAAGACTTTGAGTAGATTGACTCAAATTCCCCCTGTTTTGGCAGCTTCAGCAAGTCCACTCCCAGTTCCCACAATATGTTCACGATCATGAGTGCTGTGAAGTGCTCTCTATTGGATTTGCCCAATCAAGTCAGATCCGCCACTATACACTGAGTGTGCAAGACCTAGCTGTTGTGCATGGGGATAGTTAAAAACAAAACCCAGGTGTTCAGAATGAAGCCTTGCTTTTCCAAAGAGGCCCCAATGAGCCCTGATGGGTGTGGCTCAGTGGACTGAGTGCCAGCATGCAAACTGAAAGGTGCCTGGGTTGTGGGCCAGCTCCCCAGTAGGGGGCGCGCGAGAGGCAACCACACATTGATGTTCCCCTCTCTTTAAAAATAAAAAAATAAATAAAATCTTTTAAAATTTTGTAGAAAATAAACGAGTTCCCAGTGAATGACTGAACCAGGTGAGTCATTCCCTCTCCCACCCAGATTCGGATACTCATTGTCATAAGACAAAGAAAGAATTGGCAAATGACTGTTTCTTCCAGGAACAGAATTAGATAAAGTGTAGGCATTCTCATAATGTTTTTAGGGGAAGGAAGCAACTCACATAATATTCAAAAAGCAGGCATGAAATGTTGCAATTATTCTTTTCAGATACGATTAGAGAATTTAAGGAAAAGACAATAAAAAACAATTGCTGAAATTATTTAGATTATAGGGAAAAATTGCACATCGAAACCCTGGGGCTAAAATCTTTGGAACACATGTTTGGACCTGGTGTTCAGCCAACACTATTTGTTATACACTGTGTGTCAGCCCAGGAAGGAAGAGAACGAAATGATACTGGCCCTGGTCCTTGAGGAGCTTAAAACACATAAGTGGTTAGAGACTATGAACTTAAAAGCAATGTGCTAAGGGTTCTGACTGAGGAGAACATAAGACGTTAAGGAACTTGAAAGAGGAACATCTAACCCATCCTTTTGGGGAAAAAGTTGTCAGAGCAGGTCCCAAGAGAACTTAACTGAGTTGGAAATATTCAGGGGAAGACCGCAGTGAATAGTATTATAAGAGATGAGAACAACATTAGAAAATTTATGGAGGAGTGATCATTGGAAAAATCTCCTGAGATATACTGGAACTGTTCTCTAACAGAGGATGGGCCAAGATACCAAGGAAGAGGGCTGATACCTCCAAATTAAACAAAGAGTTTGTTCAGAAAACTGCAGACAGAAGAAGAGTCTTAGGCTGCAGTGGAACAAGCCAAGTGGCACGTGCTTGTGAAGAGCTGTGCATTCCAAAGCAGTAAACAACTAGACAGGCCTACTGATCTAGGTAAGAATATCCCTTCCAGGTGATAGGGCCTCACCACCCTCAGTATGAATTGCCATTCATCAAGAGCAACTCACTTCTGAAGATGGGAATGGTCCAGTCAAGCACCAGAAACTGTTTTGGCAAACAGTGATATGGTGGCAACTACAGTTCGTTCCACATGCAAGAATATGATTGCGAAATGGGATATGGGAGAAAAGGATAAGGACATTTGAAGAGGGAAGCAGGAGCCAAGTTCTGGAGAGTCTTGTATGCCAATGTACGGGACAAATATACAGTGAGCAGGAAAGAAAATCACTTGATAATCTAATTTGGAAGTTAAAAATGGGGGAAAATGTTTCAATATTGATTTTCCAAGTAAGGTCCTGGTGGCCATAGACCAGTCCTAACCAGAAAAGCGAGAAGCAAGGTGAGGGCTGCGCTGTTGGGTAGGGGCCACAAGGAACAAGCTTGCCCGGGGAGAGCGAGGCACACGGGAAAGGCACAGGCTCTGTGGGTGGAGGACACTGCTCGGGGCAAAAGGACGAGAGAAACACCCTGGCTTTTCCTCTCCTTCCGCCTTCTGCTCCTCTGCTAGTTCCTCCTTTCTGTCCTAAGTCAGGAAGAGGAAGTCTAGAAAATGTAATAGAATTGGGGAAGGACTGGAGAAGGATGTAAGAACAAATTAGCAAATAATGAATGGGCGTTTTGCCCGAGGAGCCCACTTTGTCAACCAAACCAAAGATGTTGCGTGTCCATAAACGGTAAAGTCAAGCATCTGTTTTCTAAGATATGTGCATTCTGGAGAGAAACAGAATCACCTTTCCCTTGGATGGCACCCCATTAGACATGGCCTTGATGTAAGGTAGAAAGAGATAAGGAAATGGTACTTTTGTTGGCATTTAATGACCTAAGGAAGTTAGGTCTCACTCTCCATGCCACAGTGTGATGTACTGTGTCATTAACTTCTTTATGTATTTCCCCCTAATAACTTCTAAAGTAAGCTCCCTAAAGGCAATACTATTCATTGTAAAGCTGATTTATATTTTGTCATTTTGAAAAAAAAATTAAACATAATATGAGAATACTAGTCCAGAAAGCAATAATACATGTTATCCAAGATATCTCAAGAATGAAAACTGATTTAAATATAGCAAAAACTTGGTATAATTCATCATATTTACAGATTAAAGTAGAAAAAGGACATCTCAACAGAAATGGAAAATATCTTGATAATATTCAAGATCCATTCTTATTAATAGAAAATAACAAACAAAGAATAAAAGGGAATTTCATTGATCTGACAAAGCATGTGTACAAATGAAGTACTTTTAAATGGGGACACATAAACTATTTCCCGTTTGGGACCTGCAACATGACAGTGATACACAACATTGCCATTTCTATTCAGCTTTATATTTGAGGCCTTAGCCTTAAACTAGGGAGCAAATGCTACTTAAAAGAAGTTGGAAAAGAACATATATCAAATTAATATAATAATTTTAATCAATATAATTGTATTCATGGAAAATTTAAAAATCCACAAATGAGTTATTAAAAGAAGCAAAACATTAGAGAAATTACTATAAATTATTCAGTTAAATTATTAAAAATAGTTTGAATTATTAAATAAGAAAATTTTACTAAGTTGTTGGTTCTGAAATCAAGGTAGAAAAATACATTTTTAAATCCTTACCAGAGGATATGTTTATTGATTTTTAGAGAGAGGGAGGGGGAGAGGGAAGGGGAGGGTGGTGGGGGGAGAGAGAGAGAGAAACATTGATGTGAGAGAGAAACGTTTATTGCTCGCCTCACATTCATGCCCCGACTGAGGATGGAACCCACAATCTAGGCATGTGCCCTGCCCAGGAATTGAACCTGCAATCTTTTTGCAGATGCTCCAACCAAATGAACCACCTGGCCAGGGCAAAAAGTAAATTTTAACATTACATTCTAGCCTTCAAAAAAATATGAAGTACAAGGGGCAGCACCATCAAAATTTATGAAATATCTAGTACTATGTCTAACAAAAGTCATGAAATTTCTATAAGTGAAAATAATAAAATTTTACTGAAAAAATTAAACACAAAATGAGAGATATACCTATGTTCAGAAATATAGAGTCAGTATTTTTAAGTTATGCTCAAATTGACATAAGGAATCAGTATTATCCCAATTAAAGCCCCAACAGATGTTTAAGTATATTGGCAAGGTAATGCTAACATTTTTATAGCTACTTAGTGAGCAATAATAGTTGAGACAGACCTGAAGAAAAATAACAAGGTAAAAGACTAGTTCTACCAGATGTCATTATTTATTATAAAGCAATGGTAATTAAGATAGTGTGATATTGACAAGCAAACCAATAGGAGAAAATAGCAAGCCCAGAAATAGATGGATTCAAATTTTCACCAAGGTGGCATTGCTGACAATAGGGAAGAGACAGACCGTTCAATAAATAATGATGAAGGACTTGGGTGTCCATATGGAAAAACATAAAGTTGATCCACTACTTTACATCATAAAGAAAAACAAATTCCAGATAGATCAAAGATCCAAATGTGAGCACATGAGAGTATTTTCATCATCTTGAGGACAAGCTGTAAATGTACTAAGCATAGAGAAGAAAATGAATACACTTGGCCATATTAAAATTGCAATTTTTCTTCATCATAAGACACTATAATGATGTGACAAAGCAGGTAAGATAGGAGATATTTGCAACAAGCGTAATCCATAAAACAGTCTATATTCAAAATGTATGAAGACATTTTATAATCCATTTAGAAAAAGACAGAAACCCAAAAGAAAAATTAGCAATTAACTTGAATGGGGATTCACCAAAGACAAGTAAGGCAGACCAAGAGCATGCAGAAGAGAGCTCAGCCTCATTAGCTGTCAGGAAATTGCAAGTGAAAGACACAGACTGATAACTACAGCCCTACCAGATTCACAAAAATTTTAAAATCTGACAAGTACTAAGAGATGTTTAGGGTTATGGAAAAATCATGCACTATTGTTGGAAGTCTGAACATTTACAATTTTATTTGGCATTATCTTCTAGGGTTAATGATCTGTATAGTGTACATGACTCAGGAGTTTCAGTGTTAGACATGCAGCCTGGAGAAGCTTGTGCTTATGTGGACCAGGACGCCTGTACAAGAATATACACAGTACGTTGCTCAGAACACCCTCCAGCTAGGAATGCATTGGCGGCGTGCCAAACACTAGTGTGGATAAAACAGCGTGGTGTGTTTGCACACAGTGCGGCTCTATACATCACCGAGAATGAACGAATGCCGTGTGTGCACGGTGCTCCCGTCGTTCCAACCTTGACTGGTAGTGGTTTTATAGGTATGTATTCTACAGTCACTCACTAAACTATATATTTATATATGATTTTTTCAGCATATAAGTTTTATTTTAAAATAAAGATTGTATCTCATCCCTCTGAAAAATAATTAAAGGAAAAAACGCAGCCTTGCGCCCTGACTGGTGTGGCTCAAATTGGTTGGGTGTTGTTCCACAGATCAAAAGGTTAGAGCCCGTGGCTGGGTTGAGGGTTTGGTCCCCAGTCGGGGCATGTGCAAGAGGCAGCCAATCAATGCTTCTCTCTCACATCGGGGCTTCTCTCCCTCTCTTCCCCTCTCTTTAAAAACAAATAAAATCTTAAAAAAGAAAAAGCCATTCAGCCTTGACATTAAAATGGCTGCCATCTGATGTGGGACAAAGCTGAAAGAGAAATCACTTGGTGCTGGCTGAGTAAAATAAAGGCTGTAAGATAGGACTGCCCCTTGTTCAGAGATGTCACATAGAAGCGGCCAGTTCAAACTGAACTCTGTCATGGCAGGGGTCTGAGTACTAAATAGCTTGTTTTCACACTCAGTAGGTGTCTCTCCTACCCTTTCATGCAAATAAATACTGGGTTGGCCAAAAAGTTCATTTAGTGTATTCTGTACAACGGCTCTCATAGTGCTTAGTTGTCTTTAACTTCATCTGAAACAATTCTGTGAGATCATATTGTGACAGCTGTCATATCAGCCCACATTTTTAAAAAAGCTTATCTAAATTGGTGAATTTCTGGGCAGCCATTTTAATACTGAAGATGGAAGAAGATATGCAACATTTTCTGTGTGTTATGCTTTCTTATTTTAAGAAAGGTAAAAACCCAGCTGAAATGCAAAAAAAAAAAAAAAAGATTTGAGCAGTGTATGGAGAAAGTGCTGTGACTGGTCGGATGTGTCAAAAGTGGTTTCTGAAGTTTCTTGGTACCGTTGATATTTTGGCCAAGTACTTCTTTGCTGTGGGGTTATCTTATGCATTGGAAGATGTTTAGCAGCACCCCTGACCTCTACCCACTAGAAGCCTAACATGGGAGATAGACAACATACTCAAAATATCCAAATCAATAAAGTTATTGGTGAAAGTGAAAACTGTGTCTTCTGTTTTATGGAAGAAACTAAATGGACTTTTTGGCCAACCCAATAGGAGGTTAACAATTGCATAAAGATTGTTAGTGTAGGTAACAGAATAAATATTCCAAGTTACAGAAACCTTGTGAACCTCAGTGCAAAGACCTGTGCCTCCCTAGTCCTATCTGGAACATGAATCCAAAAGCCTCACCAATGCCCTGTGTGCCACACCAACGTGAAAACACTAGAACAAAGATGGCTGCAATGGATGGTAATAGTGGTGTGAATGTCCTCTCTGCTCTGGCTCCAAAGTGACACAAAACAGTAGCCGATTCTTCCCCTGCCTGAGGAAAGGGGACTGAAGTTAGCTGACAGAGGGAGCCTGCAGACCAGAGGAGAACCGGACATGGAACATGGAGCTTGACAAGAAATCACAATGGTTGACCCATCTCTGGGCCACTTTGTCTCCATCCTTGTTCATGCCTGCCTGACAGGAGACACACCTGAGGCAAGATGGAGCAAGTAGCATCCCCAGAAGATGCTAGCATAAAGAGAATAGATAAGACTGGAGTGGAGACCCTCCTCCCACATTTGTGCTAGCTTCTTCAGAACTTAGCATTGAACTCTGGCAAGAGGACGGATGGGGAAGATTGGCTTTGGGAAGAGGAGTGACAGGATTTAAATTGTGAATGAACTAAGGAAACAGAATTTTGGTGAATCTGCTTGCCAGTTACTGGTTGACAGTTTCTGGATCAGGCAGAATGGAGGCTTGGCATCATTAATTAAACTGAGTTACATAAAACAAATTATTTTCCTACACTTGGGCTTGGGACCATTATGTTTTTTACCTGCAGTGTACCCATCAATTTCCATCTCAGTTTTCAGGACGGTGTGCACTTTATCTCAATGGCTGCTCCGGAAGCAGCATCCTACGGGCTGGGATGAAAAGTCTAGGAGACGTTCCCCATGCCAAGGAAGTATTTACTTAAGCAATCTCAACTCAGACAAGGCTATGCAAGATAGACTATGTAGTCTGACTATTCAGACAAACTCCTTTTCTTGGCAGATTCACTTATAATGTCTTATAATTTTGCTTTCTCCTATTGCAAAGAAATTCTCTAGCACTTAACTGTTTAAATTTTGGAGAAAGGTAATTAAGGAATAATTTTCCCGTGGTAATGTCTGTGGTCTTCGCAAATGAATCAGCTTCTAGCATAGCACTAAAGGTTGCATCCAAACTGAGCATGGTTTACAATAATGAAAGCAGATGGTTTACTGAGTTAGGGAATGAGAACTGATTATTGATTTGCTATCCTTGTAACAGCATCAGTGGAGAGTGATAATGGACTATACCACTTGTAACAGAGTAAATAGCCATTTTTATATTACTTGCTTTCTTGCAAATTGGCTACTAGCCGTGAGAGTAAAATATATGGCTGTCTCGTATCTTGAAGCACTAAACAAATTGCGCCAGAGAAATGCAATGAAGCACCGTGGACCATTTGCTGATATTTATAACTTGAGCTCAGGCTGAAAACTCCCCATTAAAAAGTTCACAATTCTCCTCGTTCATTTTCCATGGCCATTTAGGTATTACTTCCTCAACTCTTAGCTGCTGGAGTTATTTTGGAATAATATATAATTGCTTTTCACCCCACAACCCTAAAGAAGTACTCTGGGGCTCTTATCAATTTGTCATTTTCATGACAAAATGCAAGTTATTTTCTGGGCTTGCATTTCTCGAAAAAAAGGAAAGTATCCATAGCAAAATCATAGAATGGTATATCAAGATACAGGAATGCAGTTTTTGAATAATTGTTGAATAAAGAGTTTGTGCTGATTTGGAGCAAAACTTGGGTTCTTACTCTCCCTTCTTTAATCATGGCTCTCCTCCCACTCCTTCCTCTCACATACTTGGCATTCCGCCAGGGGAGTGACCTAGATACACTCACCTCGGAGTCAGTCCAACACCTTCTCTCTGCCTATTTGAGGTGCTCTGAGTCTGCATACGTTTTGCTACTGACTCTATGTGCAAGCAGGAGGATTTTGATTGTTACCAGACTACACAGTCTACTTGTGCCAAGACAGACAGGTGTTTCCACAATTGGATATTCTCAACTCACATGAATAAAAGTGTTATTTTTGAATGTGGGAAAATATATTAGTCTCTAACTGGAAGAGTGGGTTTGTATTCAGAAACTAGTTGATTTCGCTGTTCAGAACAGGGTTCCTAAACCCTGTTGTGCAAACCTGGTGGTCCATGAGGCTTCAAACAGGGAATCCATGCTGTTTTAAAGAGCAAATAGAGGCCCTTTACCCTCTATTCCTCATGAAGATCATTGAATAAATGAGTGGAAGTAGCATATGAAGACAACAATCTAAAAACCACATGTAGGGCCCCAGCTGCCTGGCTCAGTTGGTTGAGCATTATCACACAAACCTAAAGGTCACTGGTTCAATTCCTGGTCAGGGCACATGGCGGGGTTGCAGATTCGGACCCAGTAGGAATATGTACAGAAAGCAGCCTATTGATGTTTCTCTCTCACATTGATGTTTCTCTGCCTTTCTTTCTCACTCTGCCGTGGTCTGGCTGCAGCTGGGTCCAGGGGTTCCTGAAAGGTGGGTAAGGCATCAGTGATGGGAAACGGATGACAACACGACTCAGAGGACAGTGAAGCTCTGTTCCGTTTATTGCAAGTACAAGCAGGTTTTTATATTTTCATTTTCGGCAGTGATTAACATTTGCGATTAGGTGAAGCAGGAAGTTTTCTACCCAAATATCTGGTCATGCTAGTCTAGTGACCTTTTAAATGCAGACAATTAGTAATAGCTGTATGTACAGAGTTTGAATGTCTTATTGTTTATTAAAGTTCTCAGAATTTGTCATGGGGCAAAAGGATACGCTCGATTGAGTAAAGGTCATAAGAAATTTATCATAAGGCCTTTGTGATGTCTACTTTGGTTATTTATCTTTTTCTGTCTAAAATATTTCTCTATGTACTATGAACTCTGACTCTCTGATAATTATTTCTACATGCTTGGTTTATAATAGCTAACCAGCTTCTCTTATTTCTTTCCCTAATTCTAATTGATATATATTCCTATTCAAGGTAAAGGAGGGGCTGTTACTTCAACAACTTTTAGACATTCAGGGGCTATTTCATTAGAGGGGATTTTATTCTCTGGTCAAGAAATTATTTTGTACAACTTCATTGGAATTATGCAAATCAATAAACCTAAAATATAGATATCTAACAATCCCACCACCTTTTGATCACCAAAACATTTAAGGAGAGATAGAGAGGAAATCTAGCCACAATAAACCTTTTGACTTAAAAGGTGACAGACAATTTTATTAAATTTTATAGGGTGCAGGCCATTCTTAACTTTCTCATGTCTTATTTTATTTCTGTTTGGATAGTTCAAAGAGTTCTTTTTTGAAGCTGCTGCATGATAGGGGGGAAATGTGGGCAAAATTCTTTGACAAACTGGCAGAGTAGTGACCTTTTTTATTCCTTAGTAAATAAACACCAGGGAGGTCTACTTCAAGCTCACCTTTCCATGAAATTTAGACTATTACAAGGCACTTGGACTCCATCCTTATTGATCATTCTAATGCCATCTTCATTATATGCTCCTGTATAAGGCAATGGGGGATCTGGAACCCTCTGGAGACTATTAGCTCCTCTTTGGGGATACCATAATTTACCATTAATCCAATATGCTACCCAGGGGTATCCCTGGGCTATGGGTAGGGGTCTATATAGTTTTTTCTTGTTTTCTTGGAAGACCCTTTGTATCTGTGGGTAAGGAACAGGCGTGGGAGAATCTGCCAATAATTCAGCCTGTTATAACTGATTCATGAAATTTTTTTTGCCCCCCCCACAACTCTGATTCATGAAATTTTTTATGGGAACAATCAGGGGTAATTTCTTACTCAGGTTTATAAACACCTTGTTTACACAATTTGGGCATGATTCAATAATCTGGGGAGAACTAGTTGTCCCTTCAGAATTTCCCTCAAAGTTAATCATTGACTGACTTTGAGGCTCTCTCTCCTCATGGCCTGTTCTTATATGAATCAGGGTACAAAGTAAGACCATGAATAATATCAACAAGGAGTTACTAAGAGCAATCCCAGGAAAAATTACCAGCCCCCTTTGTATGCCACGTTCTCTTCCAGGAAGATGGATTCCTGGAATTCCTTCTTTCCATGTCCGGACCTTGTCAGACAACATGGTTGGAAGAGGACATGGCATCACTCCATTCCCCCTAAAATATAATCTCTAAAATATAATAATAACAGTAATAATAACAATAATAATAATATAAAAACAAAAACCATATGTAGGGGTGCAGAGATGACAAAGAGTTTCTCAGTCTTATCTATTAGTGGTAACATCAGGGTTCTTCTGTTGAAAAGGATTCTGGGGACACATTAGGCTCAGTGGCAAAGTAGGGTCACATTGAATTGTGATGTCTGCCTGAGCATAGAAAATAGAATAGAATGTATCTTGTGTTTCCCACCTGTAACACGTAAGAATCCCCTGCATTTGTCTGAAGTTTCATGGCTGTTGGAGCATTTTTTAATGCTGTATATCATCTGATCAACATTTGGAGTAGAAATCATATTTTCTCTTTTCTAATGCAAGACCTTCAGAAGGAGGACTTAGGACATAGTACCAAGATAATTGGTACCAAGGATAGTTATAACCTTGTTACACACCTTGTAACTAAAGTATGTGAGTGTAATTAAGCTTTTCATGTGTTCATAAACTCACCATGAATGGTTTGTTGAGAGAATGCTAAATCCTTCAGGCAAATTTGAAGTAAAGAGAAGTACTGCATATTTAGGTTTATTCTAATGTTTACTTTGCCCGATGTCCCCTCTCTCTTTCTCTGGGGATTCATTTTATATCACTTACTTTCATTTAAATATTGATGCCTGTTCCCCTTGAATTCATACATTATCTTGAATTCTAGACCTTTTGTATCATGGAAATATGTTTTTATTTAGAATTTATTTTGATTTGTGTATTGCTTTGCCCTGTTAGGCAATTACTATTGTCCACATCCTCAGTCAGAAATAGTAACTATTGTTGGACATGCAGCTACGCTTTTGCAATGAAACCAAGTCTATTTTACAATAACAGATACAGAGATCTACACCAGCATGTTGGTTTTATAAAAGCATGTTTCTTTGTCTGTCTCAGTGGTTCTTAACTGGAGGTGATTCTGTCTCTTGGAGGACATTGGGCAGTGTTGGAGACACTACTGGTTGTCATACTGAAGAAAAAAGGACAGCTACCAGCAGCTAATGGTTAGAAGCCAAGCACACTGCCAAAGGCACAGGACAGCCACCCACAGCCAAGAGCTATCTGAGATTAAGAGACCTGCTCCAGCTCATAGTATGAATACTCATCTTGTAAGCCATAGTTGTAAACATTTTTACTGGTCTCCTACTAAATAACCCAATAAATAGCACAGTATTCTGAAGTCAGCTCTAAATCACTGTTGAAATTTATCATTACAAACTTAAGGTTTTAATAATCTTTATCACTAATAATTATAAAGGTAGATTAAATGTTATGACAAATGATGGCGCAAAAAATTTTAAGGATGAAATCATAGAATATATGCCCTGACCTCAGTGGAATTAAACTGGGAATCGATAATAGTAAGGTAAAAAGAAAAATTTTTAAATGTTTAAAATGTAAAGGAAAATACTTCTAAGTTACCAATAGATGAAAAATGCAATCAAAGAGAAAATTATTCAATATTTAGAAACAGTTCTAAAATAATGAAAATGTGGTGTTTTAGTACAAAACAGAACCTACTGGGAAATTTAAGCTTTAAGTGCCTATATTAGAAAAGAAGAACAAATAAAAAATCAGTATATATTTATCTCAAAAAGTTAAAACAGACACAAAAATTCTAAAAAAAATTACATATGAAATCCCAGGATATAAAAAAAAGCAAATACATCATGACTAAGTAGCTTTATTCCAAGAATGCAAGATTAATTTCACATTTGAAAAACACTCGGTGGAATTTACTGTTTTAAAAGAAAAAATGGGAAAACAAGCATATGGTCATCTCAGTAAATGCAGAATACACTTTGAAAATAAAATTCAGAGGACTTCCAGCTAAGAAGGCAGAGTAGGAAGTGCTGTGCTTGGCTTTCCCATGACTACATGACAATTACAACTGAATCATGGACAGCCACCACTGAGAACCACCTGAAGACCGCCTGAATGGAATTTCTACAGCGAAGGATACACAGAAGAAATGAAGTTGAGACCGGCAGGAGGGGATGGAGATGTAGAACAGGTAAGCTCCTACCCTTGGTGGTGATTAAGAATCAGGGGAAAATCATGGATGCAGAGGGTCCACCTGAAGAGCAAGGTCCTAGCCCTGTACTGGGCTCCCTAGCCTGGGGCACCAGTAGTGAGAAGAGGAGTCCCCATAACATCGGGCTGTGAGAACCAGCAGGGATTATGTTTGAGTGGGACAGAGGGCTTCTGGAATCTCAGGTGTTCTTCTTGAGGGGCCTGCACACGGACTCTGTCGCTCACAGATTCAGTTGCTCTGGGCCCCAGCCCTGGGGCAGCAGTTCAATAAGCACCAGGGATGTACGGGATAGAACTGAATTGACTAGCTTCAGAGTGAGGGATGCAGTGCAGCTCTCTCTGGGGACCAAAGCTGTGGCAGCTGCCACTGCCCCCTTTGTTAAGCCCTTTGCCCCCACACCCCCGCCCTAGCCAGCAGGCACAGTTGGGAATCAAATCTTTGTTCTTCATTAATGTGGCTAGCACCATTTATCCTGCTGAGGTGATTCCCAGATACCTCCCCACCCAATTCGTGTGCCCAGCCCACGCCACTTCCAGAGTCTTTTCCACACAAGAGGCCTGCCTCAGCTCATGCTTCAGACTTTCCTAACATCTCTCAAAGGTCCAAAACTCCAAACAAGCAGTGGTTGGCTTCGGCATGCCCTATATCTCTCGCTAAGTGGTGCCAAACCTGGCACAAGAGGAGAATGGTCTCAGCTCTCATTGTATCTTCCATCAGGTGACCCCAAACCTGACATAAGAATATGTGAACTTAGTGTTGGCTTGAAACAATGCTTCAACTGAAAGGTCACAAGCCCAGAACAAGGAGAGGCTGGCCTCAGCTCACATTGTGGCACCCACAAAAATGTCCCAAAACAATCACTAGTGGCAGCCATCCTTGGTTCATGGCATATCCTCTCCAAAGCACCTCCAAGTCCATTGTAAGTAGCAGCCAACTGTAATTATGTTGTATCTTCCATCAGGTGACCCCCAGCTGTGCACAAATAGTGGCTAACCTCGACCTGTACCAGAGCCCCTGCTAAGAACCTTCAAAATCAATACAACTGGTGGCTGGCTTCAGATTACAACGGACCATCACCCAACCATCTCCTCCAATGCCATACATGAAGGGCAGAAGAGGCTGGCACTGGAGCCCTGCTAATGTGACTCTTCCTCCATGGGGTCAGTCCCTGTACAATAGCTTGTCTGTGGTAGTCACAGCCAGCCCTCTCAGCCCGTCAGCCCTAGGGGTCAGTCCTACACACTGACACACCAACAGCATTCAAGGCTAAACTATTGTAAGAGGGCACACACAACCTACACAAGGGATAAGCCTGGAGCAACCAACTCAAGTGAACAGGAAGATGGTACCACTGGGTCTCACTGGACACCAACTGCATAAAGCCACTCTGCCAAGACTGGGAGACGTAGACCTATCTAACACATAGAAACAAACACAGGGAGTCAATCAAAAATGAGGAGAAAAGGAAGCATGGCCCAAATGAAAGATGAGAGTAAAACTCCAGAAAAAAAGAACCAAATGAGATGGAGATAAGCAAGCTGCCAGAGATGGAGTTCAGAACAATGATCAGAAGGAAGCTCAGTTACCTTAGGGGAGAATAGATGAACTCCATGAGAGTCTCAGCAAAGACAAAGGAACCATAAAAAGTAACAACTAGAAACGAGAATACAGTAGGCGAAAAGAATAATTCATTAGAGGAAATCAACAGCAGATTATATGGAGCAGAGAACTTAATCGACAATCTGGAAGAGAAGGCAATGGAAAACACCCAATTGGAACTGCAAATATTAATAGAAAAAAGAGTTTACAAAGTGGGTATTCATTTTATTGGTGTGATTATTTTGTAAGTTATATAAATGTGTAAGCACTCCATTGTACACCTGAAACCAATTATAATATTGCATGTCAACTGTAATTGAAAAAACATTTTAGTAAATAACAATTTAAGGGACCTCTGGGACAACATCAAGCACACCAATATCCTCATCATAGGGGTGGCAGAAGAAGAGAGTGAGCAAGGGATTGAAGACCTATTTGAAGAAATAATGACTGAAAACTTCCCTAAATGGCAAAGGAAATAGACATATTAGACCAGAAAATGCAGAGTCCCAAACAAGATGAATCCAAAGAGGCCCACACTAAGACACATCATAATTAAAATTCCAAAGTTCAAAGACAAAGAGAGATTTTTAAAAATGGCAAAAGAAAAGCAGTTAGTGACATACCAGCGAGCTCAGATAAGACTGTCAGCTGACCTCTCCACAGAAACTTTGCAGGCCAGAAGGGACTGGCAAGAAATATTCCAAGTGATGTAAAGCAAGGACCTAAAACCGAGATCACCGGTATTCTATCCAGCACGGCCATCACTTAGAACCAAAGAGACAAAGAGCTTCCCAGAGAAGAAGAAGGTAAAGGAGCTTATTACCACCAAGGAAGTATTAAAGGAAATGTCAAAGGGACTTATTTAAGTGGAAGAGATAAAAATATGAATTAAAAATATAGGAAAGAAAATGTGCTAAAAGTAAAGCACTTAGTAAAAACAGTGCATCAACCAACCAGAAAGCCAGTGTGTAAGTGCAGGGGCAAAAGCAGGAAGACTGTGTAATTACGTACAACAGTACGCTAATGGGCATGCACAAAAAATAAATAGGTTAGAAATAATGATCAAAACGTAAGTGAGGAGGCTGAGATTAAGGAAATAAATAGGTTAGAAATAATGATCAAAACGTAAGTGAGGAGGCTGTGGAAGGAAAGGGAAGGGACTAGTCAAAGAACCTATATGAATGACCCATGGACGTGGACAATGGTGTGGCGATGGACTGTGGGGGCAGGGAGTGGGATGGGTGGAAGAGGGCAAAGGTGGAAAACGGGGAGAACTGTAAGAGAATAACAATAAAAAAGGCTTGTGATGTACAACAACAACAATAAAAATACTTTGTAGGGATTTTTGAACTTAAGTGACTATAAATTACCCCAAATTAATCTATGATTCAGCATAATTCCAATAAAATACTCTGCAGGTTTTATTTATTATAAAAGTTGACAAGCTTATGCCAAAATTTATGTGAAAATGCAAAGATCCTAGTATAGTCAAAATAATCTTAAACAAAATAATGAAAAGTTGAAGCACTTATATTATTTCCAGACAGAATATTTAAGATAGCTACTTAAGATGGCATGGTGGTTGCATACAGACAGAGCACTGGAACAGAACAGAGAGCCCAGAAATAGGCTCACAACTTTGACCAAAAGGAGACCATTGTTTTTTGACCAAGGCCACAAAGGACATCAGAAGAGAAAGTAACGTATTTTTTCCCCCCATAAAATGGTGCTGGGCCAATTGGCTGTTTTTAAAGAAGGAAAACTCAACTCATACCTAGAAAATATAGGAGAAAATTTTTGTGACTTTGAGGATAAGCAAAGACTTTTAAATAGGACCCAAATATATGTATATAAACAAGACCCATCATAAAAGAAAAAGTTGATAAAATTCATTTTATCAAAATAGGAAAATGTCTGCTCATTAAAATACATTAATAAAATGAATAAGTGAGCCACTGACTGGGAGAAAATATTCACAATACATATGTCTGACAAATCACATGTATTCAGAATATATAAACTCCTATAATTCTGCAATGAAGACAAACAACACAATAAAATGGTCAGAATACTTAAACAATTATTTTACGAAGGAAGACGTATAAAAAGCCAGTGAGAAAATAAGAATGTGCTCAGCAGCATTAGTCATCAGGGGAGCAAAAATTAAAAACAAAACAAAATACCATTAGACACCAAGCAGAATGGCTACAGACAAGCAGTGACAGATACTGGCAATGATGGAAGCAACTGGAACATTCATGTGTTACTGGTGTGAGCATAAAATAAAATTATCCAACGTCCTTGGTAATCAGATGGGCAATATTTTATGAAGATATGCATGCCAGTCATCAGAGCTAGCTGCTAGTAAAATGAGTTGGATGTGGAATGAAGGATAGAGAGAGTGAGCTCAAACTGCCAGGGATTTCCACACTCACCCGTCACCAGGTCTGACCGTGGTGACCTTCTGAAAAGTTTGGCTTCTGTTTCCCTCCACCTTCCTAATCCCAAGCAAGTTCGTCTTTTGGCAGTTTTAACCTGGAACCATATAGTGAAGAAGATCTCAGGAAACAGATCTTAGCTTTAGCCATGTATCCATCAGAACAAAGCTCTAATGTTTTATAGTGTCCTCACTTTAAAAACAAGGAAAAGAAAGTTCAAGCTGGTGAAACAATATGCTCCGGGTTGTTATGTACTTAGTAAGTGCCCGAGCTGCAATCCAAACTCAGCTGCATCTGTGCGAGACCCTGCTCCTTACCACTATTTTATATGGTTATCTACTCCAAGGATAACGTGATCTACTTCAAGGGCTTTCTGTTCTAGTTCCACACTGTCACATTCAACCAGTTTTCTTGAGGGGTTTATGTACCTTGTAACCAAGCAACCTTATACGTGGCTGTAGTGAAGATTGAATGAGGCTCAAAGGAAAGTGTATTTAGTAACGCTCTGCCTGTGAGCTCTCGTTACATTGTAACTATTGATGTAATGCCATCTTTGATGGTGATGAATGCTCTTCACCTTTTGCAGCTCAATAAAGAAAAAAGCACACAACAGGGGTTCTAGACAAAAGTTTAGTGTTGCCACTTAATCTCTGTTCTGCTCATAACCTGTACATTTTAGTTTCTTTAAATCTCTAAATAACGATAATACTCTCTTCTTTGACTACTTCCCAGGATTGTTGTCCTGGGAAGGACAAATAAAAAAAACATATTTTATTTTTAAAACAAAGAGGTGGCATGATGTGTTGGAAAGCATGCCCGTGTTTTCGGCCAGTTAGACTTGAATTTCTGGATCTACACTTCTTGTCTGCATAATTTTAGGAATAACCTAACTTTCGCTTTTGTTTTAGAAACCATTGCTTATCTCAGTTTCATTTTTAAAAAATTGTTTTATATTCTGATAAAGAGTAAGGACTGAATCGCTCTTTGCTTCCTCCTTTTCCTGTTTCCCTCCTAGGGGAAGTAGCTCTGTCTACATGTGAAGTCGTGAGTGACGTGTGTTTCATAACACCCCAGGAACTTCTGAGCAGCTTCTTAAGACGCTTTTGTACTTGAATCTCTGGACCCCTCAAGATAAAGTCGAATTAGGCTCCGAATAGCAAGGACTCCTGGAATCATATCCACATGTGATGATATTAAAAGCAGACCAAAGACAGAGCAGGTTGTGCTAATTACAATATATACACCCATGAGCATGAAAATTAGCTTGGTCAGGACTGAAATTCCCAGCAGCTCCCAGGCCTCCTGAAAGAAGTGGATTACCAAACCTCTTCCAAAGATAAAGAGGAGTCAGGTGTTAATTACCTAAAAAGACCACCTGAGACTCAATCAAGTGTCTTCTAATTAGCAATCAGTGCTATAGGTCTAATCTGTGAAACTGTTGATCAGGGAGAATAAAATCTGTGAGAGGGAGAAAGGCCCTTCCTTGGTTGGTCCTAGGGCCATTCTGAGGCCTACCGCCACTGAAGCCCTCTGTCTAGGTGCCCTGGCTTCCCAGGCACGGGGAGAACGGTTGGCACAGGCACACCTGCCTTTTAGAATCACATGTACTGTAGGGGCTGGCCCATCAGGAACTCTGAAGCCTTTGGGGGAAGCTTTAAATCAGGAGTGTCCAACCTTTCGGAGTCTGGGCCACACTGGAAGAAGGAGCATTGTCTTGGACCACACATTAAGTACACACACAGTAACAAACACTAAGGAGCAAAAAAATAATAAGGTTTTAAGTAAATTTACGATTTTGTGTTGGGCTGCATTCATAGCCATCCTGGGTGGCCTGTGGGCCGCGGGTTGGACACCCCTGCTCACGGAGAGTGATCTATTAATTGGCTGTGAGATAGGTAGGAGCTCAGTTTAGGGAGTGAAGGACTATGCTGACTGCCTCTCACATTGATTTTTCCTGTATTACAGTCCTTGGGAGTTAATACAAATTTCTATCTTTCAGCACCTTCTTCGGCTCTGCTTTATGATGGTGAGACTCTGAGCGTGAGAACCACATTTTTGCAGGCGTAAGAAGAATAGACGTGCCCCTTTCTTTCTGTTTCCTGTTCTTGTGACGATCACCTCATCAATGTTTCTTCACCGTCACAGCGTAGGAACAGCTGAATCCCGTCTGCAGTCTTTCCTACTCACAGAAGCAGCCTCGTGGAGCCCTCACAGACAGCCACCACAGCGGCCTGGCCTTCCATCCTCAGAGGTCTGGCATTCCGCACACCTGAGCAACACTTGTCCTCAAGCGTTCTGAATTTCAGCTCGACGTGGCGCCCCCTGCAGGCTTTTTAGTCTGAGTTCTTGCCTTTGTTCCCCAGTCCTATCAGATTAGCTGCTGCTTGCAATTATTACCCTAGAATTCTTATTTCCCCCCTTCACTTACCTAGTGAGCTGTATATACTGTTAACCATTGATTATAGTATTTTTCCATTAAAATTGCTGGTGTGATTTCTATCTCCTCTCACATCTAAAGATACTGTTACCAGAAAATAGATCATCCAAGACAAAGTTGTGGGTTGGTCTGGAAATGTCCTTGCTTTTGAATGCGGAGTTGAGCCCCTTGCCGGTGGGAGGCAAGATGCTAGTTACATGTGGCATGCAGTGGCGTCACAGTAAATCAGACTGTCACCTGCACTACACGTGATGACATGCCTACTGAATATTCCTGCCTCTTGAGGGGCCCTAAATAATATACTCTATCTTCTGGGCCTCTTAAATGGAGTATTTTATCTGCCTATGACCTACCTTGGCTCTCAGGATAAAATCCAAACTTGGTTCACCAGCTTTTATCTAGTCTCTTTCCAACGTGGTCTCCTGCACATCTTCCCCTTGCTTACCAACCTCCAGTCCTACTCCCGACCCTCGTGGGAGGAAACTCTACCCCACCTAAGGGCCTAGTGCTCCCTCCAGCTGGAAGGAACTTGACCCAGACCTCAGCAGGGCAGGCTTCAGTATTCAGCATCTAGCTCTAATGCCACTTTACTGGAAAGTCCTACCCTAACCAGGCAGCTACTGTGCCTATCTTGGAAAGGTGCCAGCACCTCGATACTTGCATATCACTCAAATTAACTGAGAAAATGTAAAAATAATAATCATATTTCAAGTGGATTACAGTCAAGGGAACATATAATTGTATATCATTGTTAAAACAATTGAAACTCAGCTACTTGGTTTCACAAAACTGTTCTTTTACTTTGTGTTTCTCTCTCTCTTTTTTTTTTTTACAGCTGGAAGCCTACTTTGGGGGAGCAGGTGACCCATAAATAGCATTTATGAAATCATCAATGCTCATTAGATCTTTACCAACTTAGTTATGTCTATAAAACTTTGCCCTAGTCATTCTTCCAAAATGGAATCGTACCAACAGGAATGCTTGTTGCACATGTAAATGTGTAGAATTAGCATGGGTTAAATTTCTATAAGATTCATGCAATTTCAAAAGTAAGTTGAAAAGTTAGAAGCAATAAATAACACATAAGGAAGAATGGAAAAATTAGGACAAATTAAAAGGAGACTTTAAAATGGTAAATTGTGACCCAAAAGCACTTTGAATTAGCTACCCATTTTATAACAGGACAGATATGAAAAATAGATGAATTTGGGGATGTCCCTTTAATATTAATATGAGAAGAAATCTGGGCACTATTGGATTAGAATTAACAAGAGAGATTATGGAACTTTGAGTTAGGATAGCTCTTGGTGTCCCCACCCTGCAGCTCCAGACGCCCTCTGGGAGCCCACAGCGCCCCCCAGAGGTCCCTGGCAGCCCTTGCAGATGTTCGTCCCACACCTAGGTGATATCCCAGTGCTTGAAAGAACAGGAAAGCCTGCAATTGAGACGGCTGGGGAAAGCTGGGAGTGTTAAAACCAGAGAGAAACAAGAAAGGTTGGTCATTAGAAGAGGAAAACATGGATTTCTTGGAGGGTGTTAGATGATCCTTAGAAAGAGATCCCCTCTTCAGTCACTAAGTTCAACTAATTGCTCAGCCAGGCAGCCTCCTGTTCTGCCAAAAAGCCAGAACAGAATTCGGGGCGAGAAATATGTTTCTCCTCAATCCTGGGGGATTCGTAGGGCATAAGGCTGTGGTGCACTTTTCCTACAAATCCTAAGAGGCTGCTCAGCAGACCTCAGAGACATGTTCCAGAAACACAGATGTGAACTTTCCTAACTGCAGGGCTGTTTGTTCACACGGGGAGTGCAGTCATTTCAGGGATGCAGTAAAACGGTGAGGCGCCGAAAGTGCCAGCCTGGCCGTGCACCAGCCGCTCCCACCAGCCGCTCCCACCACCCGCACAGAGCACGTACACATGTGCCCTGCTTTGTAATTAAATTATCTGAAAAGAACTTGATGTCCTCCGTGCTGTCCACCTTGCTTGGAAAGCTGCTGACAAGCCAGTTCTTTCTTCACATTAAGATGGAACAGATGCAGGCCAAGGCCTTCCTTCCAGAGAGTCTGACTGCAGTAGTTTAAGATTGGATTTAAACATTTAGTCCCAAGAGAACCCAGCCGCACACGAAAAAAAATAGAAAAAACACCATTTATGAACTAACCAAGATTTATATCTCTATTAAGCTTATTTCTTGCTTATAATATTCAGTCCTATTCAACATGTAAAATGCATTTTCAAAGGAGAAAGCTTCCACGGGAAAGGCCAGAGGAAAGACGAGAATCAGAAAGAGGCTGGCGGTCTCTACTGGGTAATCTCCGACACATTTCCCCTGCGGTCTGTGGGGCTGGTGTACGAGTGTCTTCAACGTGACTGGGGACTGCAGAGTTAAAGACAAGTGAGCCACCCGAACTTCCTCACAAGATTGGAGGACAGACCATCTTATTTATGTGGAGTATCAAATCAGATATTAGCTCATGACTCAGACCTTTTGTTTTGATTATTTCTTAGTGAGTTTTGTCAGTAGATTTGAAAATAGCCCAGCTTGTTCTCAAAAAGATTTAAGATAGTTAAAGCAATGCACACAGTTCTTAGTAGATTCAGGGACTTGAACTAGAGAAGAAGACTGAAGCAGAAGGAGATGGAGGATAAAGAAATAAGGTGAGATCAAAGACCAGTTTGATACAGTGGTGGTTGCTTCTCAACTTGCATTGGGCAGAGAGCAAAGTTGCCTTCAAGCTTTCTAGCAACCAATTGGTGTAGAGAAACATTACCGTCTGCATGGTTCAGAGTGGCCAAAAGATGGAAAATGAACCAGTGACTTTAGAAAATTGACTTTTGCATATTATCAAAAGAATGTATTTCCTCCCATATATTTATAAAGAAATGATACCCTGTAACATTATGAACAAAGTCTTTATTCTAAATATAGAATAAGTTTCATATACCTTTGAACTTTTGCCTCCCAGTGTGGGCCAGCCGCCATCATTCTAATTATAGACACATTAAACCACTTACCATTTTCCAGAGAGAACATGAGGTTGAGTGGTATGACGCAGCACCAGATGAGGTTCTGAGGACCTCGCTCAGAACAGAAGTAGTGAACATATAATATAGATCAGTGGTTTTTGCCCTCACTGCACGCTAGAAATATGCTGTGTGTGCACACCATTCCAGATACATTAAAGCATAACCTCTGCAGGTGAATCCACAAAAGGTATTTTTTCAAAATTTTCTTGGATGAGCCTAATGTCTTTCCAGCAATGTTTGAAAAGAATTAATGAACAGCAAAGGCCATAAATAGTACTTTGTAGCCATATTTTAGAAAGTGACCCATGATGGGTCTGAAATTTCACTCTATGAAAAGTACCAGAAGTACATCTAATTATATCACAAGGTGAGTAGAGACAACATGTCTATTGTTTTTAACAGAGAGAGGAAGGGAGGGGAGAGAGAGAGAGACATCGATGTGGGAGAGAAACATTGATAGGCTGCCTCCCATACACGCCGGGGATCGAACCCACAACATTTTGGTGTATGGGACAACATCCCAACCAACTGAGCCAACAAGTTCCAATTTCAGATAATTCTGTTTTTCTTTAAAAATTCAGACCTGAAAAAAATATTTTCTATGTTCTTAAATATTTATGTACTTACTCAATTAACCACATAAAATGTAAACATAATAAACATATTAAATGTAAACATAATAACACATCTAATTATTTAATTAATCTCTAGTTATTCCAGCATTTTCTGTATAAATGCTAATGTGGTGAGCATTTTTTTGCATAAAATTTTGTAAAAGGTTTAATTTTTATAAGCTTGATTACTCTGTTTAGAGAAATACAGTTTCTAAAAAGGGAAAAGATAACCTTGAGAATGAGCTTCTTAAGGTAGGAAATTTTGCCCTCTACCTCAATACAACAATTCTGATGGCTGTTTTAGGAACATGCTGCAGGGTTATTTTCTGTGGAATTCACATTGAGTCCCCCGCGCTCGTGTACTGAATGGGATGATGACTCTGGAGAAGGCTTCTCCAGCCCGGAGCATGAGGTTGAGAAATCTGCCCCTTACAGTATTCACCACCCACCACACTGGGCTCTTAATCCATTGGGTGCTTAAAGACCTCCTCCCTGCTGCACTTGAGAGGGCTGTGGCAACGAAGAGAAAGAGAATAAACTTTGTTAAGGAACTAGTGTTAGGCAGGCATTACACTAGATCCTTTAAAAATAGTGTTCCTGACACATAACAGGTAAATATTTCCAAACCACAGAACTGCAGTCTTCCTAACCCTTTGTTCTTAGAAAACTAATTAACCTTTTACCATCTCAGTTTCCTTATTGCAATAATTATTATTTGTAAATTTCCACAGAAGCCCTGTGAGTTTAGACATATCTTATTTCACATGTGAGGAAACTGAGTCTAAGATTTGGTAAGAGAGTTTCTCAGGATTGCCAGCTAAATAGTGTCTGAGCTTGCACTTATATCACAAGACCAAGTGTAAGAACAGCTCACATCTCTTGGCATGTCTGAGTCAAGGTCATTCATTCACCTCCCAGTGGAGCTGTCTGATGTTCAGTGGGGCAAGATGTTGTACATCAGAGGACCGCAGGGTTTGCACTGAGTCTCTCTAATGGCTGAGGATGCTGGTGGACATCAGGTGGACATGAGGCTAGTTACAGCGCATCACCGACATGCTGGTAACCTCAGTCTCTGGTCTAAATCCACTCTCATCTAATGCTTTAATCCCCACCAAAGCGGCCTCCCCATGTGGCCACAGTCTGGGCTTAGACACCTGTCAGTGTGGGATCTCAGGCAGCCCCTAGGTCTTTAGCCCCATCCAGTGTCAGAGTTCCCTGTTAGTGCGATCAAATCAAGACCATGACAACAAGGATAAGCAAAATAACGTCCAGTCTAGTTTTGAAAATGAGTATAGCTGGGCTTTTCTGCTAGGTTTTTCAATTGCTTTATTTTATGTACTTATCTTAATAAGTGCATGGGACAGATACTCACAAAAGTTGCACCCTGAAGTTGGCTTTCTTAAGGTTGTAGAGTTAAGACATAGTCTAATTGGTAGTATAGGTAAGATTTGTCTGATTCCAAAGCCAAAGCTCTTACACACTGGGCTGGGGTTTTACAAGCTTCAGATGCCCACCCATTTGTGTCGGGGTCCCTGCACTGCACTGTGCAGCTCCACAGGGCACTGTCCACTCCTGTGCATCACACAGAAGGACTGGGTGGCTATGAAATTAACTCGGTTAATCTCAACTTGCATTAGAAAATATAAAATTAGCAAACATCTCAGTGCATCACTCTTAGTAATATAAGCAGTGTGCCAGAAAGCATACCTGGTGTGTAGATATGTGTGTGTGTGTGTGTGTGTGCGCGCGTGAGCGTGTGTGTGGCAACATCATTTAATGGCTGAGAGCACAGACCCTCTGGCTGAATGACTTGAGTTTCAGTCCTGGATCTGCCATTCCCCAACTGTGAGACCTTGTGTAACTTACTTTTCCTCTGCATGCCTCGGGTTCCTTACCGTAAGTTAGAGTTAATGATAGTGACTTCCTCATAAGATTACAGAGAAAATGAAAGGGATCAATGTGTGTGTAAGGCACTTAGAATGGTGCCTGGCACATAGTAAGTACTCATTACTATTGGAGAGGAGGCGGCGGAAGCACTGCTCAGGTAACAGGGATAATTGGTGTGGTCTCATTTCTGCTAGTCCAGTGGGAACTATTGGAATAAAAGGAGACCCCCAGAGAATGTAACCTAAAGTGGTAATGGAAATGAGATGGGACAACAAAGCCCTGGAGTTTGTGTCTGTCCTCCCCATTCTCATCAGAACAGAATCCCTAGCTTTAATAATAGGATTATTATAATTGCTTTCTGGGAATTAGTGACATCTAAGGAAACAGAAAAACTACCCTTTTCTATGCTGGGGAAGTCAGAGGGATCCCTCCACACCAGGTCCAGATGCAGGGAAAACAATGAGATGAGACAAGGCATAAACGCTGGCTTTGAGATCGGAGGTTCGGGCTGGCTCCCCAGCCCTGACGTTCTCCAGCTGTGTGACCGTGGGTGCGTCCTGCAAGTCCCACATTCCCTTGGATATTTAATTTCTCCTCCTCTGTAAGAATGTTATCCTGTTCCCTCTGCTATTGTCCTTAAGGGAGCTTGTGAGGATCAAATGTAATACTATATTTTAAATCATTTAATACTTATAATTTGAGCCTTTTTTTTCTGTGACAGTACAGATTGAAATGTCCCACTGAACACGTGTCACAGTAGAGTGTTTCCTGACATGGACTCACCTGCTGCTTCACACTCGCCTCTCACCACTTTGCCTCTTCCAAGCTACGTTCCAGCCATGTCCCCACGGTACAAAATGTGCACAGAACATGGCGGTCTGCGGCATGTGTCTATCAGCAAACATATGACAGATATATTTTTGTTTGATGAAATGTCACGTTCTCTCCCATGTCTCATTTTTCACACCCCATTTTCTATCTGCCCAGAATATCTTTCCGACCCCACCTTCTCACTGGGCCACTCTCATCAGATACTACCTTCTTGAAAGCATTTTTAGTTCCCCAGCGCATGTATATATCCCATTGCAGGGCCCCTGTATCTCTCTCGCTATATGTTATTATGTTTGTTTCTGGTTATAATTGGCTCTCTTTCCTTTTCTGTACTAGTCTGGTAATTTGTCTCTGATAAACTCCCAGTATTTTTCAGTGTCTGGAGCATAACAGTTGCTCAATAAATGCATGTTGATTTAAAGTTTATTATTATATTCATCCCTTCAACTAAATTTTGATCTTATATTCACTCATGGGGGCTGTAGCCAAGAACAAACTGTTGGGCAATCAGACCTGGAGATGGTTAATGAGGACAAGGAGCCCAAGGGAAAGTAACGATCACACTTTTTGATCAGGCACAGCAGCAGTGCAGACAAGAGGCAAAAGTAGCACTGACAAGTAGGCAAGAGGCAATAGCACTGACTATTCAGTGTTTGATTTCCCCCACAGATTAGCACCAGGGAGAAGCATATGGCATGCAGCACAGCCTGGGGTGGGGTAGTGCGATAGAGTGTGGGAGGGATAGATCTTATTGCTGAGAAGCCTCCAACAAGTCCCCTGACTTTTTATGGATTGGGGGTTAGGAGAAGGAAGAAGGGGAAGAGCTAGGAGTAGAAAACTACACTGAATCTGAGTAGGAGAAAAGTGCCTCAGCCAAGGCCCTTGGTGAGGAGGTCTCTGATGGAGGTGACTGGGCTGGGAATGCAGACAAGCACATGGGCACAGCTGGCTGGGGGGTGTGTGTCCTTGACCACAGGTTCATGCAGAGATCAGTGATGACTGGGCTATACACAGTGTCTGGTGTGAGGAGGAGAGTTTCCTTCCAGGAGACCTGCTAGCTGAAGACTTGTGGAACCTATGGTCAGGCCTAAAGGACCATGCATAGGATTCTGGCTTCAAGGCAGACTCTCCACTCCACAGCTTGGTACTTCAGGGAAGGCTCAAGTGAGATGCTGATCCTCCCTTGTCATAGACAATGTGTTGAACACTGAGGGCATTGGTTTGTTGGCTCAAAGGATCTGTCCCTGGGACAGCATTTTTACCCTAGACCAGAGTCTGGCACACAGGACAGCTTTTTCATCTGTTTTGGCACCTTCTGATGACAGTGGGGGTCTGTGCATGCAGCCCAGTCCACGATGGTGCCTGATTTCCAGGGGCCGTCCTCTCATGGACCCAGGAGCCAGATGGCTGCACATCTGCTTGCTCTGACCTGGAAAACAAGTCAGTCCCCAGGTTTAGCTGGCGTGAGCAATCTGTTGGGTCAGCATAGGGGCTTTTCTGATAGGCAATCACAGGGATAACAAAAAGCCTACAAGTAGTCAAGCTGGTTTTTATCCAAAACTCTTGCCCCCACCTGGAGCTTGTTTTATATACCAATAGCTGTTTGTAGCCTGACCAAATGACCAGTCCATGGGTCACCGAATAAAGTAGGTAGGACCACATGCTTCCACATGCTTCACGACAATAACCCTAACTGCAGCATTTTTCCAGCAGTCTTTAGGGATGAAGGTGAGCAAGAGTGCACATATCTATAGCAATATGATATTCAGTAATAGGAGCCATAACAATGGAGGTTGTCAGGACCTGAGGGAACCCACTCAGAGCTGGCCCTGGGCAAGGGTTTCAGTGGTGACTCCCCCAGATCTAAAACTGGAGAGAATTATCTTTGTCCCCCTCATCCTGGTGCCAGGGATGTGGGGATAACTGTCACCTGAGACCCAAGAAGTCCAATTCTCCTCACCCTCCCCATTGAACTCTGACCTTGGCATAGGGCCTCTGCTTCACCCTCAGGACAGAGGGTCCTCAACCTAGCCCCTCGTCTTGTTTATTTGTGAAGACTAAGAGGGTCCGGCAAAGGCTGGCAGGGCTCCGTGACTCATCCCCAGTCTCATTGGATGGAGCAGAGGGGAGAGTACTTGTGTCAATCACAGAGGCTTTCAACAGCTATCTGGATGGGGCGGTTTCTAGCCATGAATTACCTGGGGGAGGGTGGGAGCTGAGAATCAGGTGGACCAGCAGGCTCAGGGCAGGCAGCCAGGCAGGTGGTGAAGGTTTGGGCATTGTTCTGGCTTCCACGGTGGGGATGGTGGCACTCAGAAGCTTATGGCAGGAAGGCACATATACCCTGCCAATGACTGCTCTGCATGGCTCTTGGCTGGGGGGAGTCGAGTTGCTACCCTTGCACCGCCCTTTCCCTGCTGATCCACCTTTGAGGCTAAAGGCTCTGGGAGGCTGGCAAAGAGCTTCCTCTCTGGCACCACAGAGCCTGAACAAGCATGGCATCAGCCTGTACAGCTGCTGGGCAACGTGGAGCTGCTGCTCTGGCCGCTGTGCTGGAGCTCAGCCATCTGAGTGGGGGCTACTCTCAGCATCGTCTGAAGCAGGAGGCCTGCAGCATCACCACTGGTAAGGTGCTGCACTCTGTTATTGTATTAGACCAGATTCCCTCCTTTATCATATAGGCAACCTAACCAGATGTCTATGATCTGCTGGGCTACTGAGCTACATGATCCTGAGGCACACGAGTCTCAACAACTTTCTCTTCCACTGGGTGTTATCAGCACTGGGGAACCGTCTGCAGCAATCAGGCACTTGGCAGCCCAGGACTTCCGATGATACCTGGTCTTATTGTCAGAGAACCATGAGCGCAGGTAAGGGCACTGCTCCTTGCTTTTCTCAGAGCCCCAGTGTTGGGTTTCTAACTCGATCCACTGGGTGAACTCGGCCAGGCTGCCGTGGACGAAAAGGGAGGACCTGTGGCCCCCGGTGCCCTGAAAGTTATTTGCAAACAGTCCACCAGCGCTCCCCGAGACCCACTGGTGAAGTGCTCTGAGGAACCCTCCGGCTTTTTGCCTTTCCAGAACCGCATGGTGCTCAACTGGCCCCCTGCCTTCCCGCACTGATTTGTCAATGAGGACAATGAGCCAACTGCAAGTAATAATCTAGTATTTTCCCCATTAGCATGACCATGCTCCTCAGTGTTGCATTTTTCTCCACAAAACGGCACTGAGCAAGGGTCAGGTGTCATGCAGGGCAGATGGGGATTATCTCATGGCCCACTGTTAAGGCACACCACACACAAGGCCTCAACATTTTTAGGAAGCAGGGGGACAGGAGTTAGCACAGCAAAGGTCTGGGAGTGGAAAAGTACTGAGTCAGAGGTCAAGGCCCTTGATAAGGAGGTCTTGGTGGAGGCATCTTCGAAGTGCCTCAGCCATGGCCTCCAATACAGTCTCTTAATGGGGGTGTCTGCGTTATGAAGGCAGATATTCAGTTTATAGGAACAATGCTAGTCAGGGGGGTGGAGGGCTGCCACCCTCTGTAACTCCTTCCAAAAAGCTGTGCACCGAGCACGTGGGGAAGGCAGCTGCCCCTGTGAGGCCGGCCAGACAAGGCCTTGTAATCATCTGTGGTCAGGCCTGAGGGATCACACATAGGGTTTTGGCCTGAAGCTGGGCTCCTCACAGATCACATGTGTGGGCCCAGGTGAATGAAGAGATGAAGGTGGAGGAGGGAGAAAGATCATTGTTGCATACAGGTCTGGGACAAATGAGGTCTCGTTCCTGCTCTAGAACTCATTTTCCCTGTACTGCACCAACTTTGATGTCTAATTGCCATGAATCTAATTTTTCTGTTTGCATTTCTGCTTCACTGTGATTGGGACAGGGAGAAACAGCTAGCCAGGTGGAGCTGTTATCCAAATGTGAGAGCCGGGAAGCCCCAAGGAGGCCAAGACCAGCTCCAACAGCACAGGGGACAAACAGGTGCACTGGGCAGCCCAGATGAGGATACTGAAGTTGTCTTTTAAGTGCTTCTCAGGTCACTCCTCTCATTGGCTCCTGAGGGGGATGGTTCCTGACTTCTTAGCCATTTCCGTCTTTAACAGAAAATGAGACACTTTTGAAGGATGCTGGCACCCAGCGGCACTGAGAGGGTGGCACATTCTCGTTTTCTCCCCATAGCAGCGCCTGGAGGGCATTGCAGGCAAAGAGCATGTGCCAGGAACTCAGCAGGGGAGGGGGGACGGGCCGTGAAGAGAAGAAGAGTGAAAGAAGTAACTTCCAAGTTACTGAGCTATGAGCCTCAGCACCTTGGTTTTTAATTTCGAAAGCACTGTGTAATGGGCTATAGAGATGTAAGTTGTTTTTCTTCTCTTGGATTTCTCTTAACTCACTTGTTACTGGCGTCAGCACCCCAGGAGGATGGAAATAACATTATTTCTGCTGCCTCAGGTTTTCTTCCTATAAATACTTGGAGACAAATGGGGGAAATAGTGTTTTATTTTCCTTATGAAGTGATCAGAGGGGTTTGTAGGCATGTAACCAAAGGACTAAGTGATGAGAAGCCAGAGAACACAAAACACCTGCAACCGAATGAAGGTTCTCAGGGGGGACTTGAAAAGGCGTGCAGCTGACAAGATAAGAGTTGACAGAAAGGACAGCAACTCCTGCTTTGGTATGACTGTGATCATATTTCTCATCAATTATTTACAGAAGGAAGATCTACATTAAAATTAATCATAAAATTCTGAATCGTCCCTGCACATTAATAATGAAACAACTGCACCAGATGTGAACAGACGCTGATAATAGAATATGGAATAATGCTTAACACGCAAAGGGGAAGGGCCTATGTAAATGAAATGCCAAGAGGCTAATTACTGTGCCGTCGTGGAGGCTGCGGCCTGTGGCCCAGACTGGCAGCCTTGGCCTCACACGAAGTGCCAGCCAGTGTTGGTTTGGTCTCCAGTTGTCGCTCTTAGAGCTATGTTCAGAGCTGCCCCAACCAACTATTTTTTTCTTTTAATTAAATGCATTGGCATACCATTAGTTAATAACAATGCACAGGTTTGGGGTGTACGATCCTATAATATGTCATCGGGATACAGTGTGGTGGTTGCTAGAGGAGAAGAGGGTGGGGGAGATGAGGAGGGAGAAGGGGGCCTACCAGCTACGAAGGACTGGGGGGTTTGAGTGCCATTTGAACCATAGTGAACGGGCCAGTAGAATTCTGGGAGGATACCTGGACCAGATACCTCAGCCTGGACATGTCTAGAATGGCAAACGTGAGTTCTCAGGTGGAACGCTTCTCCTTTCCACCCTTTCTTGTCATCCAGTGAGAACTTTACATACCAGTCTCTGCCTCCCATGTGAATTCATTCTTGGTCGGCTCTGCTCACAAGGACCTTCTCTTTTTAAAAATTCTGTAGCATATTGTTTTCCCTGGAAAATGTTTCTAGCATTTAGTTTACTAGTATGTAAATGCTGTTACTAGCACTAAAATTTCTTATTTCATACAAGGATATAGTTAAGGTGGTATCTGCCTTCAATGTTTTCCTCCAGGTTGAGGCAGGCTTCTAGTCTTCTTTCCTGGCTGTTCATTAAAGAATCCCTGTGACCCAAGAAGAGGCTTCAGGGTATTGTGTCCATGATAACCCTCACCCTCTATCCGACAAGAATTTAAGAACTTGAAAGATTAGAGGGAAAAAAGAGGCAGAATGACATGCCAGGAATGAATGAGATTTTACAAAAGAAGACCAGAGTTTGGCTTTAGTCACTTACTATACTTAAGCAATTTGAAATTAGTCATTTTATTACACTTGGATCTTCCTAGGTAAATGGAGAAAATAGTACATATGCCCAACCTCATAAGACTGTCTGAATTGTTGAATGTTAAGTGTGTTGAATGTTGCAAGAAGCCATTTGCAGCTACCTCGGCGGTTGTCTGGCATGGGGGATAGGGATAGGCACCCAGAGCACACCACTGGGGTTTGAATCCTCGCTCTGCCAACTCCTGGTGTGACACTGATGTCTCAGTGGCTTAGTTTCCTAATCTGGAAAATAGGGATAATTATGGCATCTCATGAGTTCCCCTGTGTATAGTACTCCAGACAGTGCCAGTAAGCAAGTACCAAGTCAATATTAATTATTATTGCTTTAGAGAATAAATGGAAACATACTTGCACAGCTTTTAAGTCAGTGCCTGGCACAGAGTAAGGTCAAAGTACATATTGTTACCACTGATGCTGTTACTACTGTAATAATGTTATGAAATAAGCATATAGGATGATTTCTACAGATTTCCATTTCTCATAAGCAGAACCTTAAGAACATTCGTTTTTCTCACATAATGCTTTACTTATTTAATTACCTGAGAACAGTCCCTGGTATAACCTGTTATAATATTCTCTCTGCACTAGGCTATGAGGCATGCACACTCCATCAGGCTGTGGTCGGAAGATCTGAAATGTCCTTACAAGCCATTCATGGTTCAGCACACCTGCCTGATGGAGAACTAGAGAAGACAACTTAACGTTTTCATATCCAGAGGCACATAAAAGTACATATTTACTTCCAGTCAGGAAGCGGGTGCTCAGTGGAGAAACCGCATAACGGCGAGAACAAGTGGGTGACCTAGAGTAACTCAGAAACGCTTTCTCAAAGTTGAATGGCTCTTCCACAAGTCACGGCCCTTGTGGAAGACACCAGTGGTCACTGGACTAGTCCATGGGCTGGTAGAAAGGGGTTTCCTATGTTCTTGGTGGCAGAAGCTCCCCTATGTTCATGCCTCTGTCAACCAGTATAGGTAGTGATATAAAAAATGATCCACATAGTATGCTGCACAGAAAAAGGTCAAAGGTACCATAATTCTTCTTTTTTTTTTCAACACATCCTTTATCTGTGTAGAGCAGTTGGAGTAAAAGTATTACTGTTTTATTTTTACCCAGAAATTTTTATAACTCCTCCCTGAATGACACCCATAAACCCAGCAGCTATCTGTCAGCAGCGTGTAAATCGGGTCTCAGAATCCATTCTCGTTCTTTCAGGTGGTGTTGCCTGACAGCACTTTGCTTCGGTGGAGACTTTGCCAGGCTCACGGCCCATGCTCCGCCGCTCCCCTCGCGTCGGACTGCAGAGCTGCGGTCGGGGAGGCTGGCACCGGGGAGCCACAGCCGGGAGCCTGGGAGTGTGATGGCAGCTCCAGGCTGCTCCTCTCGCACGGCTAGACCGACTCTTGTAATTTAAAGCACAATTTCCCGAAGTGTGTGCCCCGGGATGATATTTATTGGATGTCGTGAGACAAATAATGCTTTCCACAGTCCAGTGGCCCTATAAATGTGGAGATTTCTAGGATATATGAGGTAAATAGGTTTTGTAATGGCAAACTCCTCAGAGCCTGTAATGTATTGACACATATTATAGTTTAGTATTCTAAAAAAAAATCAGCTGGTCTCTTGGCCAGTACATTCATCAGGTTACTTGGAATGATTTCGGGAGCATTGTGCTGAGAACCCTAACAATGGTCTGTGAGAGGGAGGAACGAACGGAGAATTTATCTCTCTGGATTCTTCCCATCTCCCGTCTCCCACTGGTTAAAATTCTCCTCTCAGGGAGTTGTTTGCCCTGCATTTTAGGGCTGGGTCGTCCAGCTAGACCAGGGGTGTAAAACTCATTTTCACCGGTGCCCACATCAGCCTCACAGTTGCCTTCAAAGGACCAAATGTAGAGCTCCTTGCCCCTGGTTAAGGAGTAGTTACATTTATACAGTCCTAAAATTACATTTGGCCCTTTGAAGGCAACTGCGAGGCTGATGTGGTCCCCAGTGAAAATGAATTTGACACCCCTGCACTAGATGGTAAGTAGCAGCCATGTCCCACACACTGTGGTGTGGTCATGGCAGGGGCAGCTGAAGACTGATCTGCAGCTGGTTTCCCTTTAGTGACTGAGCAGAGGAGGGGCCAGTATGCCACCCCACTACTGAGGCACAGAAGTGGCCAGGAGACAGCCAAGGCAGGAGAGGGGTAAGCACGAGTCAGGGCAACAGAATCTGAGGAAGCTGTGTTTTTCTTTGACTCTGCATTTGTGACACGTGCCAGGTGCCTCATGTAAAGCAAAAACCAATGCAAGAAGTCTGCAGGAGGCCCTGGGAGAATAGAAAAGATGTTGGATATGTGCTCCAGCTCTGAAGGAGTCTTAGGTCAGAAGCCAGTGTAGGGTACAAGGAGCCGCCAGAGAGGGGTCTAAGAAAATTCATACCAGCAAAGAAGATTTGAATTGAGCTCCGCATTGTGTTCAAGAGTGGCCTAGTGAAGGGTGGTTCTGTATGAAGTTAGAAAAAGAGATGATGGAGGGTGGCTTTATGCAAAGGCCTTGCAAGAAATGTGGAAGTCAGCTAGGCCAGGTGGCAGCACAGTAAAAACAAGAGGGTTTGATGGATTACAAAAACTAAGGGTGAGTTTGTTTAGGATGGCATGTTAAGATGATTACCAGATTAAATTTGCTTTTTCTAAGAAAAAAGCATTTCTCCTTCGGACCCTCATACATTCTGTACTACTGTGATTTTATTAACATTAATTAGTTAACATTTCCAAAACTGAATTTCTGAGAGCGCCCCCCTTTTATACCTATTTTCTTTCAGTCTTCCCCATCTAAGTTAACGATGACCACATGTTTAAAGTTGCTTAGACCCTATCATTTCAATTCTTCCTGACTCCTCTCTTCCTCCCCATATTCATCCCATCTGTAAGTCCTCCTGGTTGACCTGCAAAAAGTATCCAGAATCTGACAACACCTCACCATCTCAGTGACTCTTTCAGTCACCACCTGAATTACTGTGCCAGCTTCCTAACTGATGCCCCTGCATTTTATTCTGGCTTTGACTTCCTGTTGGCTGCCTACTGGCTAGAATACACCTGGAAACATCTATGTCAGTCACTTTTCTGCTGAAAATCAGTGGTTTCCTCATTTATTTAGAGGAAGAGCCAAACTCCCAGCAGCAGTCTTTAGCTGTACATGATCTGGCTTCTGTTTACCTCCTGGTGGCTTCTCTTATTTCTCCCCTCCAGCCCTGTTTGTTCTGTTCCAGCCACACTAGACTCTTGCCATTCCTAAGGCACTTCAGGCATGTTTCTATTCAAGGTCCTTGCATGGGCCAATCCCTCTGCCTCCCGAATGCCTTTCCTCAGATATCTACACGACATGGCCCCTTGCCTCCTTTAAGCTTTCTCTTATGTCAACACATCAAGGGCATTTTCCATGATGACTTAAAATTACAACCCTTCTACCCTTGCATCTGTATTCTCCTTCCCTGCTTTAGTACTCTCCCTAGCATATTCCACCTGCAGTATAGGATATATGGTTTTCTGTCTCTTTACCAGAATATAAACTCCATGAAGATAGGGTTTGGGGCTGCTTGCTCCTGGTTCTATTTTCGGTGCTTAGAAAAGTGGCTGATCCTTAGCAGGTTCTCTATAAATTCTTAATAAATAAATAATAAATTAACTAAAATTTGGTTACATGTCTATACATTCATATGCCTTTCTATTATCATGTGGGTCTCTAAAAATATGGAATACTCCATTGTACTCATCAGCACTGAGCACCTGAACGCCTGGCTCTTAGTAAATCCTTAATATTGGGATGGCCAAAAAGTCCATTCATTTTTCTGTCAAATAAAAACACATTTTCCATTTTCACCAATGACTGTATGGATTTGGATATGTTGAGTACGTCAGCTACCGCCTGCTATTGGCTTCTAGTGGGTAGAGGCCAGGGGCTGCTAAACATCTTCCAGTGCAGGAGACGGCCCCGCAGCAAGGAATCAACAGCACCGGAAACTTTGCAAACCACTTTGGACACATTCAATCAGTCACCGCACCTTCTCCAGACACTGCACAAATCATTTTCTGCGTTTCAGTTGTGTTTTTACCTTTCTTGAAATAAGAAAGCATAATGCACCAAAAATGTTGGATATTTCCTTCCACCTTTAATATTAAAATGGCTGCACAAAAATTCACCAATTTTGATAAGCTTTATTTTTTTAAGATTTTTAAAAAGATTTTATTTATTTATTTATTTTTAGAGAGGGAAAGGAGGGAGAAAGAGAGAGAGAGAAACATCAATGTGTAGTTGCTGGGGGCCGTGGCCTACAACTCAGGCATGTGCCCTGACTGGGAATCGAACCTGCGATGCTTTGGTTCACAGCCCACGCTCAATCCACTGAGCTATGCCACCAGGGCCTGATAAGCTTTTCTTAAATGCACACTGATATGACAATGGTCACAAAATTGTTTTGAATGAAGTTAAAGACAACTACACACTGTTAGGGTCATCATCTGGAAAAAAAACTAAACAAACTTTTTTGCCAACCCACTAATATTTTGGACATGAAGGAAGGAGAGAATGCTGAGTTAACTTGAAGAAGTGGCTATACAGAAACACGTCATTTGGGGAAGATTGTTTTCAAAGTAGGTGGGTGAGGGAAGAGGGAGAAAACAGACATGTGTTGAAGACTTACTATCTAACTTGTACATGGTTTCAGAATAACCATTTGAGATGGGAAGTGCTTATGCCAAGTTAGAAGATAACACGAGTTCTTATCAGAGGTTTCAAGCAATTTGTCTACAGTGACACAGCGAGAGAGCAAAGCTCTTTCGCTTTCTAGTATGTCACATGATACCAGCATGCACTGCTGCTTACTCCAGGCCAAATGCTTGCTTTGAATAAAATATCCCCAAGGATAAAATATCCTAAACTTTCCTTTAATGTATGGATTGATCATTTCTTCTCTTTTGTTGGTAGATCCTTAATTTTGCCTTAACGTTTGAAATTGTCACTTCTTCTCCTTTGTTGGTAGATTTCTTTTTCTCTCTAGTGAAAGAAGTCAATCATGTATTCAGTCAAAATTTATATTTCCTTAAAGTTTTGGTTCTTTTAAAATATTCACTTATTGCTCAATCCTTTCCTGCTTCTCAGTGATTTTTATCCCATCACCATCAAGGATCCTCCCTCAATTACTTGAATATCTATGATTAAGCTAAACCATCATCTTTATTTAATTTGTGGAAGCTTGTGGCATCTGGCACCAAGACAGATGTGTGCAGTTAAGTTTGAAACCACAAGGCAGTGGTCCCCAACCTTTTTGGCACCAGGGACCAGTTTGTGGAAGATAATTTTTCTGTGACTGGGGCCGGGGGTTGGAGGATGGCTTTATAGCCTGCCACCAGATGCAGCTTAATTGTCACTTGCCACTCACTGATAGGGTTTTGATATGAGTCTGCAAGCAATCGATTTATTATGGTCTCTGTGCAGTCAAACCTCTCTGCTAACGATAGATAATCTGTATCTGCAGCCGCTCCCCAGTGGCATCACCACCTCAGCTCCACCTCAGGTCATCAGGTATTAAATTCTCATAAGGAGCGTGCAACCTAGGTCCCTCCCATGCGCAGTTCACAGTAGAGTTTGCACTCCTGTAAGAGTCTAATGCCGCCGCTGATCAGAGAGGAGGCGGAGCTCAGCTGGTAATGTGAGCAATGGGGGCATCTGTAAATACAGATGAAGCTTCATTTGCTTGCCTGCCGCTAGCCTCCTGCTGTGCGGACTAATTTCTAACACGCCCTGCGGGGTCATGGGGCAGGGAACCCCTGCCATACGGAATACCCCGACAAGCAACATGTGGGCTTCAGGCTTGCTCATAAATATTTCTCTTTGCCTGCACAAGTTTACACCTGGGAGTTACTGTGTGGGAAAACTGACCTGGTAAAATGAAGTTCTTTCTTTATTTTTAAAATTCTCACTGGTCTTTGAAGTCTCCTCTCGTTCATCTACTCAGGAACGAAAGAGTCATTGGTTCTGAATTAGAGAGTGTTTTACTTGAGTTTATTTTTGAGAGGTATATAAAAACTAAGCTTATTTTCCAGCACACCCTCCCCACCTCCGACAATCACAGCTAAGAAGGAAGCCTTGAGCAATCAAGTATACGTACCTGAAAATGACAGCACGTCACCACCTCATGCAGTGCCGGTAGAAATGCACTTAGGAGGAGAGGAGTGATTCTTGATCGCGATCCAGGCAGTTATTCAGAAGGGGAGCATGAAAAAAAGGGAAAGGTGCTTTTAAGCACATAGGAAACAGCTGAGATCTAACCAAGCATCTCCCTGGGGGGGGCGGGAGTAATTGGCATTAAATGACCATCTGCACTACCACTGATTGGAACAAAGGAGTAAAATTCAATTTAATCTTACAAGATGACCATGGAAGCTGAAGCATTGTGAAGAAGAACTTTATTAATAACATGAATAGAGACCACCCAGTGTTACAATGATCTCTGCTTTCATGAACTTAATGAAGAAAAAAGGTGCTTGATTGTGTGTGTGGTGACTCACTCTCTCCATGATGTCATTTTAATGTAAGTGGCGGGGAGTGCTTGGTCAAAGCACAGTGAAGGGCTCCTCTCAGGGAGCGGATTATCTCAGGGAGTTTGGAAGACGAACCAGAGTAAAGGCAGCAGTCTTTCCTGAGAAATCTGCCACACAGAAGAGGGACCTCACCCAACTGCCATCAGCTGGGACCCTGATTTCAGACTTCCAGACTCTAGACTGTGAGAAATGAGTGTCTGTTGTTTATAAGTTACTCAGTCAGTGATATTTTGTTATAGCAATGATTCTGGATCGGACAATGTTTCTTTTTTTAAGGTTTTTTTTTTAATTAAAAAAGTGTTTATTGATTTTTAGAGAGAGAGAAAGAGAAACATCAATAGGAGAGAGAAACATCAATTGGTTGCCTCCCACATGCATCCCAATGGAAGATCAAACCCACAACCTAGGTATGTGCCCTGACCAGGAACCTCCAGCCTTCTGGTGCACAGGATGATACTCTAACTGAACTACACCAGCTAGGGATGGTTTAGACAACGGTTTCTTAGATATGATGAAAACAATAGCAACAAAAGCATTAGATAAACTGTACATCATTACAATGAAAGACTGTTATGCTTCAAAGGACACCATCAATAAAGGGAAAAGATACAACCCATAAATGGGAAAAATGATTTCAAATCATATAACTCATAAATTATGTATATCAAGAATGTATAAAAACTATTATGACTCAATAATAAAAGTACAAATAAAACCAATTTAAAATGAGCAAAGGGTTTGAATGGACATTTCTATGAAAAAAAATATATAAATGCCTAATATGTGCATTAAAATATGCTCAGCATCATTAGTCATGAGTGAAAGCCAAACCACAGCAAAATGCTGCTTCACCCCCATGAGGATGGTTATACCATAAAAGATAGACTAAAAAGAAGGTAACGAGTGTTGGTGAGGCTATGGAAAAATTGGAACCCTCATACATTAGAAAGCAAAATGGAGTACCTGCTTTGGAACACATTTTGACAGCACCTCAAGGGGTTAAACATAGAATTACTATATGAGTCAGCAATTTCACTCTTAGAAATACACACAAGATAAATGAAAGTACATGCTCATCCAAAAACTTGGGCTTAGATATTTATGACAGTATTACTCACAATACCCCAAAAGTAGAAATAACCCAAATGTCTGTCAACTGATGAATAAATAAATAAAATGTAGTATTCTGAGACATGAAATGTTATTCTGGAATAAAAAAGAAATGAAGTGCCGAATCACACTACAACATGAATGAACCTTGAAAACATTATAGCAAGTGAAAGAAGCCAGCCACAAAGACCACATATTTTAGGATTCTATCTCTATAACATGTTCAAAACTGGCAAATTTTTAGAGATAAGTAGACCTGTTGTTGCTTAGGACTTGAGGGAGTAAAGAGATTAGTGGGTGATGGCTAAGGGCTACAGGTTTTCTTCTGAAGCAATGAAAATATTATAACATTGATTGTGATGATGGATATACAATTCTGTGAACACACTAAAAGTCATTGAATGACTTTTGGATGAGCGAATTGTGTGGTATGTGAATTATATCCCAACAGAGCTATTTGAAAACAGTATGTCTAACTACTTTGACAAATAATCATCTATGGATTTCATCACTGTTGGTTGGTACTACCCTCCTCTCAGACCAATTGTCTCTAAGCAATAATACCACTCCTTCACCCCTCAGCTCCTTTTGTGCTCAGACCCACAGCCTGGAGCTAGACCTCCATCTCCATTTATTAAGTGTGATTTATGTTTTTTGCTCAAAGAACTCAGAAAGAAGAGGGGACATTACATGTGGGATGAATTAGCAAGTGCTTTATGGAGAAAGTAGCCCTTTTTGAAGATGAATTCTCCAGATTAGGTAGTATTTCAAAAAATGCACCATTTTTCCCATTTATTCTCTCCTGAGTCATTGTCAGAAAATGTAAATTCGTGTGCCTGTCACCAGTGGCCCATTTTGTGGTGCATGCTTGCCTCCCAAAGAGTCTCATGCTATTTTTGACTGCTCCATAGAATAGTTCCTTATATTTAGCAGAATTCTCATTTCCAATAAGTCGAAACCTAAATGATTCTGTGTTTATCCCTTAAGACCAATAGATCAGTCAAAGTTCTCCTTTCATCACGACTACTCTTCATTGATTTGCAAGTATCTATCACGCCCAGGAGCAAAGAGGTGAGGTGGAATGAGCACAAGAATTTGATCGAGAGAGACAGACCATGGGCCTTGAGCAAATTACTTTAACATCTCTGAGTTTTACTTTCACATCTGTAAAACGAAAACAACGAAGCCTACCTTGCAGAATTCTTAATGGCATTTGTTGAATAGCTCTTATTTTTAGCGCCTAACAGAAGGTAGATGTTCTAGAACATTAGTTTTCTTCTCTTTACTATCACCTGTTTCAACTTTTTTTTCCAGTAAACGTTTCCAGCTATTCGAGTCATCTGAATTATGATTGTAAGTAAAATGTGTAAACTATGCTGGCCTATAAGCATAGGTTAAAACGGAGAGCAGGCAGAGGGCTTCCTCAGACCTCACAGGCATGCAGGAAGCCTGCATTGTAGGGAACTCATGCTGTGTCATCTACCATACAGGTTGGTCGTGTGCCGTCCTTCCTTCCTCTGGCCATCTGTGAGAAATTCTTTTGTTTCTCAAGCATGTTCAAGTGAATGCGGCCACCGTGCTTAGTAGTTTCTCGAACAGCCTTAAGCGTGTACTGTTATTATTTGTATTGTACTTATGAGAAGGCTGAGACTCAGAGCAGTGGAGAGACTTGCTGGAGGTTTCATAAACAGTGCCATTCTATCTCCAAAGTGTCCCTCTGCATTCTACTCCAGAGTAGCCAGCTTGGGTATCAGTTACCCTGATTTTTTATAAGTAGGGCTGGCCCCTGCAAAACTCCTGAGTTTATTGCGGCTTGATTCTCTTCACAGGAAGGTAAAACTAAAATAAATAAAAGAGCACCTGGTTAGCAAATTGGAAAATCACAGTCCTCATTTGGGCTATGCCACTGACTGACTATGGGATCCTGGGAAAGTTGCTACTTTCAAAGAATAACATTAATAACTATATGAAGATCATCATTTATGTGGTTTTTCATCTCCATCTCTACCAGTATTGTCCAGGGATGATTCGCATTGCAAAGCTGCAAAGCCGTGCATCTAAATAGTGGCTTTCCTTGTTTTATCTTTCTGTCTCGTTTGCATGTTCCGTTTTGTTGCAATATTAACTTATCCAAAATTGATTCCAGGTAGGCTTTTCACCAGAGCGGAAGTTAGCACCCTTCAGAGCTCCTGGGAAACCTGCTTCAGTCCCAGACTGTGGTCTTCTATCTCTGGGTACCCTGAAACTCTCTCAGGGGGTGTACCATCTCCATTATTTTAATAATTATACCCAGAGGTTGTTATCCTTTCTGTTATCCTCTCATGAGTGCACAGTGGCGTCTGCCAGAGGCTGCCCCACATGCGATATCACCACAGACTGGGTGCAGAAGCAGATATGAGAATCCAGGTGTCTTCCAGTAGGTCAGACAGTAGAGGCATTTGCAAAAATGTAAAACAATGCCATTGATTTTTCTTTTGATAATTTTTTTTTGTTTTGGAAAACACAATGTTTACTTAAAAATGATATTGTTTGTGTCAACACAGAAACGGATTGCTATTTTTAAGTGAACTAATACATATTTTAGTAAATTTGTGTTTTAACTATGACTAGTACAGTAAATATGAATGTATAGCACCCACATAAACATATATTTTTAGAGTTTTCCATCATTTTTAAGGGTTGAAAAGGGTCCAGACACCCAGAGTTTGAGAGCCAATGGCCTTAGGCTGTCCATCCTGATAGGGAGCGGAGAGGAGCTAGGACTGTAGGCTTCCGCACACCAGGGCAGGGGGTGGTAGGGCAGCGAGACCTGCCACATGCGTGCAGCCCCCAGATGCAATGGGCAGCGGGAAGTCTTCATCTGCGGCTGCTCTTATCTTGGAGAGTTTTCACCACTAAACTTATTCCAAGAAGAGTGTGTTTACCTTGAAGTATTCTCCGCGTATACTCACTGGGCATCACTGATTTAAAATTTCTGTAAAACAAACATGAGTTCAAAAATAAAACCCAATTAGAGGTTCTCAGAAATAAGGTGGGGCAAAAAATATGAAGAACATTTATCTCCCATTTTTAGATTCTGGAATTTTAGATTTTTTCTGGTTTTATGTATGGAGCCAAGGAGAATTATCAGTTACATGAAAGGGGAAGATTGAGGCACCTTTGAGAATGTTCTCATTAGTCTAGTCCCAGGGATGGTTACTATGTTATGCTGATAGGAGGAAAAATGACAAGATTGTCTGGAATATATGACACTCAGTTGCTATAGCAACCTCTAATTTGTTTATGTCTGCTAGTATCTATGTCCTTGAAGAATCTACAAATATACTGACTTGCTTAGGCCGATGGGAATAATAGCAAATATGGTTCAAGCAGAGACTTGATGTTTTCACATGCAATACTATCCTTTCTTGCTCTTTTCTTGCTGCTCTAGCACCCCAAGCCGCCATGTAGAGAAGTGTAGGTTAGGTGGCTTGATGTTGAGAGACATGTGACATGTGTCCCAGTTTCCCCCCCACCATTGCAGGGAAGAAATCAACTGTCAGGTGTGTGACTGAGGATATTCTGGGCCAACCAATTCCCACCCATCCCACACCTGGCCACGGATGCATAAGCAAGGTGAGATGAAAGCCTGGGCACACAAGAAATACTTAGTGGAATTGGCTGTTTTAAGTTTTAAATTTTGGTTCGCTGACTATATAGCAGCAGCCATTTGATATGGACTTTTACTGTAATTTTAATGCTTGTAAAAATCCTCATGGAAACTGCTTTGTTCCTGGTTTAGTCTGTAACATTACATGGCTTCGACTGAGGAAGCAAAGGAGCTAAAAAAATCTGTCAGGATTTCTCTCTGAATTTGGGTTACCCCGAACCTTAGAAGCTGTTGATGTGAATGTATTGGCAGGGAAGGCTGTGGGAAGGTTAGGTGAGTCATGACAGAGAGTTTACGACATGGAATAGGTGCATTTGTTTGCCTAACTGTAAAAACTTTTTTTTCATTCTAAGCTTTGGTTTTCTCCAATGAATGAGTTGAAGGACTGAAAATGTCTTTTTGTTTGCGCCAGGAAATTTTGAAAAAAATTCTTTGCTACAGTACAATAAATAAGTATGTTGATCAAATAAAGGTTATTTGATAACATAGTGGAGATGAATGACGTATTAGGAACAGCAAACTGGTAGCAGCACTCGAAGCATTAAAAGGCAAAATGCAGCTGTTAGGAAGAAATTGGTGGAAGAGGTCGGACTGCAGATTCGGTGGGAGGAACCACTAGGGCCACTCACTTCAGTCTTCCATAGCGACATTTGACAAGGGTCGGGCACAGCTGTATGCGGATGTCCAGACCCAGAGGGAGAGTGTCAGTGGGCTTAGCCCAGTCAGGACAGAACCTTTTTAAAGAAGGAACAGGACCACTTTCTCTAAGCTTACGTGCTTGGACTTCAGAGTTGGTGGGAACAGGAACCAAGTTTAGCTCTACCACTGACTGGATATGTGACCCTTTCCAAGATGTGATCTGTAAAATGAAGTACTAAAGATACCTAAAACAAAACAAAACAAAACAAAACAAAACAAAACAAGCAAAGCTACATTTGAGAATTGTGAGAATCACATGTGCCTTTTACAATTTATTTATTTTTATTTATTTACTTTTTGGTGATACTGCCATCTGTTTATGCAAATAAAACATAACATGATTTTAGGGTCACATTATGACATTTTGCAGGCTTTTAGGTGATTTTGCCTTTGTGGGCCCCATCTTCCGTAAAAACATGTTGAAATTATATTTTATAACTGCATTGGTTTAAAGACAAATGTCATCTTTGACTTTAAGGGTTAATTTTTTTCCTTTTGATTTTAAAAGAAATTAAAACATTTTGTGGGGGGAAAAACCTAAGAGCTCTAAGCATTCTCACCACCAAAAGAAAGAAAGAAAAGAATTAAGTAGGTGATGTGATGTGATGAATGATGCATGCATTAATTATCTCTGCCTGGGTAAACTTTTCAAAATGTATACTAACCATCATGTTGTAAACTTCAAATATATGCAATCACATATGTCAATCATCCCTCAGTAAAACTAGAAAAAGAGCCCTTGCCAGTGTGGCTCGGTGAGTTGGAGCATCCCATTCATGGTTGCCTGTTCCATTCCCAGGCAGGGTGCATGTGGGGGCAGATGACTGATGTTTCTCTCTCTCTCTCTCGCCTGCTTTCTCCCTAAAATAAATAAATGTATTTAAATTTTTTTAAAAAGCTAGAAAGACAAAAAGCAATAGAATTTCTAAGAACTTCTGTCAAGGTGTTCAGAAGGAGAAAATGTGGGAAAGAGTCCATTTGAGGTGATTTTTTTTTCATTATTAAGGTATTTTTGAAAAAGGAACTAACCTGTAAGATAAAAAGATAACTGGTAAGTTTAAAGTTGAAATATTTTCACTGCTAATCAGCAGTCCACACACGCTTATGAGTGGGGTGGGGCAGGGGCTGAGCGTAAGGAAGACTCAATCAGTTGTAGAAAACAAAACATCAGTGCTGATGCACCCATTACACACCGAAGACACAGTACTTGGGAGCCGGAATACCTCCTTTCACAAACACCGGTTCGACATAAGTCTCCTTGGGCCTGTTATGTACATTGTTTTGGCCTAGATAGCTAACATCCCGTGAGAAAGGAAATAGAGACAGAAGAGGAAAAAATAAATTAGAAAGCAGATCACAAAAATAGCTTGACCGTTAATGTATTTAAAATAAAGATCTTTGGAAAAATTTATTAAAATATATGTGCTTCTGGAAAAGCTAAAAAAGAAAAGAAGTAAGAAAGCATAAATAAAAAGAAATTTCTGGGGAAATAATTCATGCAAAAATAATGTAAAATTAGATTGTGTGCACATACAAGTGTGAACAAATGTAACCAAGTTGTTTTCTCTGTTAATGTAACCATACAAATTAATGAAATAAAATAATGTTGAAACTATATATGAACACATGCAAAATATTTTAAATGTTATCTAGGAATTATTTCCAAAAGTCTTTTGAGGTCAAATGTTTTTATTGTGGAGCCTTTCGAACTCCGTTAGGCAATTCCTGTGCTATAAAAACCAATTTTCCACAAACATAAAAGACGCAAAGCCACTCAATGCACTTCATGAAGCGAGCACAGCTGATTTCCAAACACTACAGAGGTGGCACATGAAAGGAAACTGTGGGTCAAAGAATCTTATTCATTCAAAGTAAAATGCTAGTGAATCAACCCCTACAGTGCATATTATTTTTTTGTATATTATTCAACAGAATAATATACAAAAAAAAAAAAGATTCACCACTGAATTGCAAGTATGATTTATTATTTGGGCACCTAAATCATGTAAATAGGTCAAAAATATACATCCTAAGTGATTATTAAAAATCATTTCATTTCAACTCTTATTCTGATTAACATAAATCAGAAATATAAAAGTTACTCTATTCTAATTATAACATCTTTCTGAAAATAATTATAGCAAAGTTAAAGGTGATAAAGTCAAGACCTAGCTACTAAAAAAGACAAACCATGCACCATTAGTTTATAGTAAAATATTATATATATATAAAACTATTTATAATGTACACATAAGGTAACTTGTACACACAATACAGCAAAAGAATAACAATAAAAAAAAAACACATTATATAAATGGGTTGGTTCCTCTCTGATTTGATTTTCCTTTTAGATCACCATATGATCTCACCAAGGATAAAAAGTATCCTGAATTTTGTCTTTTATTATTCCCTTGGTACATGACTGAACAATGTGCTGGTTAGTTTTGTATGTATCCTGGCTCTACATAAATTGTACCATATTGTATATACTATTTGCAATGTACTTTAAACTTCATATAATCATGAGAGTCTCTCATGCCAATAGTTGTAGCTGATTTTATTTTTATTCTTGGTTAATACTATAGTGCTTGAATTAGTCACAGTGTGTGTTCCCCTCTTTTGTAGATGGATGTTCAGGTTTTTTGCTTTTATGTTTGACTGTTTTCTATGATCATTCTTAGCTCAACCTCTTGGTACACAATGCCACACATTTTCAAATAGACACAGTGCTTTCCAGTAGAATCTCCTGACATGAACAATTCTACAAATCTGCATTGTACAAGAAACTTCAGGGCAATTAAATTTATTATCATTATGTAATACCTGGATTTTTAATGTTTTTCTCTTCTGTAACTACAAATGAATTTGCATTGAGCCTTCTCATTTTAATGTCTAATTCATAGTTTTTATTCTGATCCTTTTTGCCTTGCCTTTTGTGGGCTGTTCCCCTCCTCTTTACTGCTCTCCATTGGAGTAATAACACTGTTCCTTGTTTCTGTTTTTCCTTCTCTTCCAACTCCCCAACTCTGGTTTTCAAGCAGTTATCCTTGAAATCTTACCATCCGTACCCAATTTTACAGTATGAAATTCATCAGTGTTCTCTATACTTTTAGACAATAAACAAATTTAACAGTGCTTCAACTCTAATTATCCTGTCTCCTCTGTACACTATTTTTCTTCCATTGGTATTTTGGTATCAATTTACTATTTTAGTATAATTTCTCAAATTAGCATCAATTTTGTAGAACTGAATTAAACTAATGAAAAAATCTAATTGCAATATCATTTTTACATATTGTTGGCATTTTTATATGCTTATATTTTTGGTGGGCAATAGGGAAAATCCATTTCCATTAATCTTGATATATTTTTAAGCCTTGATATAGCTGAGTATACCTGTGTAAACTAAAAAAAAAAAATCCATCTTAATTTTTACCAATATCTGATTGGATAAATTAAATTTATAACCATGACCATGCCCTATGTGTCACATTTGAGAACAAATTGTATTTAATTAGATAGGACAAGCCTGCTATTCAGAAATAAGGACTTGACTTTTAATGTGGAAAAGATGCTTAGAAAGACCTTCCAGGAATTGGTCCAGTACCTGTTCTATGCTTTGAAATTATGTTTAGTAAAGAAAATGTCATTTCTTAGTAGACAAGACATTTTAATAAAACTGGAGAATTTCATAAAAAAGAATATATCCATTCAGTTATATATGCTATAGTTGAAAGCTGATAGTTGCAAATTGGATGGTTCTTGCTTTATAGCCTCAAAATGTATAAACAGACAAGGGCAATAAAAAATATCTGTAGCCAAATAAAAGTGATCAAACATGACTTTTGCCAAGCCTCCAGAGAAAAGTTAGTTCTCTTCTTTAGTTCTGTTAAATCACAGTAAGTTCTTTACGCATTAATTATCACCTCTTGCTGTCTCCGTGTGGTAAAATACACCAAATAGAAGAGAACATGAAATTAATGATACTCAGGACATTTCTGGAGCAAGATAGCTTTATTTGATTGAATCTACTCCTTAGGTGTGGAGGTTAACCAAGGTGGGGAAAGGGGGAAAGAGGTGGTGAATGAGCTGGAAAATGAGGGGAGAAAGTGGGTGAAAGCAATAGGTGAACTAACATTTTCCTGAGTTTAGCCTGGGCAAGTGTGAGTGAGGCACAGTACTCTCCCTGGCCTTCCAACCAAACACCATAACCACAGTAGGAAAAGGGGAAAACTTCATCAGTGGTACTTGCATGGGTGGAGGGGAGAGTTCTGAGATCTTAGCTTTGTAAGATCTTTATTTTACATATGCATATATTTGAGTAATCTCAACAGAATTTAATCATGGGTGTGGGGCAGAATGTCAGAGAAACATGAGGGAGCATAATGCCTTGAAACTGGTAACAGTGGAGCACACTCATTGCTGCCAGGTGTGAAAGGTGACGACCTAGAGAGAGAGAGAGCTAAGTGCGGCCAGGCCTGTGGTAGAGTAAGCAAGATGCTTCGGGTCCGGAGTGTAAGGAGACACTCTCAGATTCCCTTCTCTGGCCCCCGCTCCCCCACTCCCACCTCACTGGATGGACGTTGTCCCTCAAGTTGTCAATTTTCCTGTATTTCTGTTTCTCTTACATCATTAGATGTGGCTTTGAGGCAGAATTTGGGAAGATTAATGAGGATTGTTGTCATTTGTCACACAATGCACCACTGAAGAGTGATTCTGGGCTTATTCACCAGAACTGCTCCTAAAAGCAAAGGCAGGCTGATGGGAAGCGACCTCTGTCCCCAAGGCTACATTCTTTCCAGGGTTCGCCCCAGGTGGAGAAGTGCTGCTTGGACACACTTGTGGCATCTTTCTTTGAGCTCCTTTTTCTTCACCTCTTTGGCTTCCATCCATAACTAGTACCACCCTGGGCATAGCTAGGCGTTTTAGAACTCTGTGACAATCTGAAATGTACAACATAGGTAAGGAAAAACAGACCTATTTCTCTTCTCTACTGAAAAGATTTTTTATTATGGGCTGGCAGGTCTGAGATATGTTTGTGGAATTGGGATAGAAATAACAGCAAACGCATAGAGAGATCATGCACCGGGCACTTTTGAAAACATTCAAACACATCTGTCCCCTGCCCCGGAACAACCCTGTAAAATTTCAGGGGCAGATTTACTCTATAGTTAGTAGTAGCTTAAACTTCAGAATCAGCATATAATTTTGTATTTGTAACTGTATTAATTTTCACAAAGGACACTTCCAAAATTGTATAAGCCTTCGGCCCCCAACACTGAGATGCACCCTTGGACATAAGAAGACCCAAACAAAGAGTTAAAACCCTTGCCCGAATTCGTGTAGCTAGTAAAGCTGGCGGAGCCAGATTCAATCCCAGACCATCCGCCTGCTGAGCTCAGACTTCCACTTCTGATCTGCGCGGTTTAGGAAAGCTTCTATCTCTACCCCCAGGCTTTCCAAACCATTCAGCGTTCAGTCATTGATCTCACTCAGTACGCAAGAGATAAGGCTTAAATGTTTACAATTTCTACCTTACTGGAATTTACTGTCAATTCTACTTTAGTATTAAATAGCTATATAATTATCATGATAAATCAACAGGTACTATTATTACAACCCTAATTTTCAGAGTCTTTCTGATATTATAATTTTCTTAAAATTATTTAAATTACCTACCTGGGAAATGAGGAATCTGTGATTTAAATTCCGGTGAATCTGATCCAAAGCTCATGTACTTCACTGCTATTCAATATTGCCTACATTCAAGATCTTAGAATTAGACTTACTACTTATGTTTCTATTTTGCTTTTATTTGCCATTTACTGAGTGTGTTAGAAGCCGTGTTTATGTTTTTTTAGATTGTCATAACAACCCTTCAATACAGTCATGATTATCTTCATTTCATGGGACTTAGCTGAAATTTGACATGGTCAGTATCTCCCCAGTTGCTCCAGAGCCCGTAAGTGGCTGAGGCAGAGTTCGTAAGGAGACCTGAATCTGAATCTCGACTTTCTTCCCGGTCATGGGGTGTTGGCCTCAGTGACACTGTATGAACCACTCACAGAAACAAGACTCGTGTCCCCAGAAAGCTCCCTCTTGTGTATGAGCCAAGCCACAATACCCTGCCCTTGAAAACTCCCTTCATTCTCCCAACTGTGTTTCCAAAAGACTGCTGGCATTTTCTAAACACCAAAGAAATCTACCCCTAAACTAGAAATATTGATTCAAGGTTTTGAGGACCTGTTTTCCAAAAGGAATTCCGAAAACTTTTTGAGTGTGCTTAGCATCATCAGAATAAGTGTGGAGGTGCAGTGTGCCAACATTGTCACGATGCATGTGCTCACAGTCACATCACCATTGCAGTTGGCCTTGTCCATGTACTTGTATCTCCGTGGGATGATTCTAGTGAGTACAATGTGTCACCAGAAAGAACAGAAAGATTTTTCTTTGTCCTTAAGTGTGGCTTGAATTGATTTTTTTAAACGGCTCCAAAGTGTGTGCTTTCATTCTATAATCCATCCTAAGCGTTTTGAAATAAAAGAACTATCAAATCATTTAGCAGAACGAGGTCTATGGATGCCCAGAAAGGCCGATTTATATTCAGCTGGTGGCGGGGCAAACGACGTGATTGATAGCGTTCAGACTTGAGACCAGGAGTGATAAATAGTCACGCATGGCCAAGCGCCACGTTTCAGGGCTCACGGGCCCCTGGTGAGTTACGGTTTTGTTTTGCCCCTGGTTCTTGTGGGTTGGAAACGTCTTTTTCATAAATTAATCAGTGATGGCATTTTGCATTTCTGATTTGTTGCCTTTCTCAAAATGCCGTCACTTGCAGTTTATAATGCCAAGTGGCACAGTTTCAAGATGCCCAAGGAGATATGAAACAATTGGAAAATCAAATGCTTTCTTTTTGTTATCATGGCAAATAAATATAGAATTCTCTAAAAGCTTCTTTTCAAATGCAAGGGTATTAAAATGCAAAGACATTTTTAAAAGTTGTTACTATTTATTGAGTGCATATAAAATATTTATTAAAATATATGTAAATTAAAAGAAATAACAACAAAGGAAACATATATTTTTACCACCATTTTAAGGAAATAATCAATTTCTTTTGAAATTTCCTCTCTGCTCCTCCAAGGTTCAATGCTGTGCTCAAACCTAGGTTTAAACAAAGTACTGTTTTCTTTAAATGTTTTCAGTCATGTATGAATGGAATCACACCGCTCAAAATGTTTGATTCATTTATTTTCCTCTACTGCGTATTTGCTGTATTTATACATATGGATATTTATAGCTACAATTTATCTGTATTACTGTATATGATCCCGTTACATGAACAGGCCACAAATTATTTGCCGGCTAATGGAAACTCGGATCGTTCCCATCCTTTTGCAGTCCTGTTAGGAATATTCTTATATACGACCATTCCCACGTCTGTGACTTCGTATATATGAGTAATTGTAGTGTAAGTTTAAGGTGTATGCCATGTTGATTTGACACACTTATGCATTGCAATATGATTGCTTATTTACTCCATATAATAATTCTATGAGAACGGTACATTCATAACCCCATCTTAGGGATGGGGAAATTGAACTGCAAAGAAGCAAAGTAAATCCCCTGAAGTTGCCTATCTAGTAAGCAGCAGAGCCTGGATTTGAACCCAGGCAGCTTGTTCCTGCACCTCTATACCATCCATTAGAGCCTGAAAAACACTCAGGGTAAGCTTCAAGCAGAAAACTCCATTTCCTCCTAGTCAACTCCATCTTCCTAGTGACAAGAAGACACCATTGTGATCCTATGGTTTAACTCACAGCAGTATGCCCTGCCAAAGGTCACTCTTATAGGGTAATCTAATTTCCTTTTCTTTTACATTTGAAGCTATAATTCATCATCTGTGTTTTACAAGTTTTTAAGTTTTAAATAAATAGAGATCCACAGGAAGTTGTATAAAGTATACAAGGAATTCCTGTGTATTCTTCATTCAGTTTCTCCCCATGGCACCGCCTTGTATAATGTTGTGCCATATCAAAGCAGAAAGTGGACATTGCTGTGATTCACAGACCTTAGTTCAGTTTCAGCAGTTTTACAATGCCCTATGAGTGAGTGTGAGTGCTGTTCTCACACTCAGTTTCATCATGAGTGCCTGTTTGTTTAACCATCACCACAGTCAAGATACAGAACAGTTTCATCACCACAAGCCTCCCCCATACACCCATCTGTACTCACACCTGCCCTTCTTCTCCTTGATGGTATTTAACAGTCAACATTTAGAAAAAGCTGTGTACAAATACTTAGCGATTGCCCAAATAAAAGCTTAAAAAAGAAAGATAAGAAAGCATAAAAGTGGCAATTACACAGAAATACTAGCCAATCCCGAAGTTTCTGGATTTGAGCATATTTTTTTGGTTGCATTTGGATGTAGAGTCCCCAAGTCTTTGCTTGGAAAGTCTTTGTTCTAAGCCCAGAGGAGAGCAAAGTCAGAGAAATAAATTCTCTTCACCATTTGATTGAAGTGGGATGGACAATTCACGGTTCTATTTTCAATTGGATCAGCTTCCATAAAACATGAATACGTGTCCCAACTCTACCATTTCTGATCTTTTGACTGAGCATTTAACCTGAGGCCCCAGTTTCCTCCTTCTCTGCATGAGGGTAATGGATGCAAGACCACTTTAAAAAGGTGTGAACCCAATGCTAGCATAATAGAAGATAGGTCAAAGGGTCCAAAGGGTCGTCTCTGCCTCTGAGCAGTAACAACACACCTACCCTCCTTTGGAAAACATCTACATTGCTGCTGATGTGAAAACAAAGTGTCCTGCTGAGTCATCGTGGAGGGATGACAACAATTTGGATTCCTGAAGCACATGCTGTGAAATAACCGATAGAAAAGAATAATGTGTCAGATGCACCTGATTTGTCAGAGAAAACTGAAGGACACTTTTCCCTGGCTAAGACACTCATCAGTAAATCAAGGTCCCCAGATAGCACATGACTTAAATTTCTCCTAGCTCATGACACAGAAGCTGAGCTCCCAAAACTTGGCATTTTCTTGGGTTTTACGTTTTCAGTTCTGAGGAAACACAGCAAGACAATAGAGAGTACAGCAGAGCCCAGCATGGGATGTCTCATTTATTGTCTTACAGTGTTAGGTATACAGAAATGCTTCTGGTGGAATAGAAAGAACCCCAAAGGGAGGAAGCAGAAGACATCCATTCTAGACAGAGCCCTGTCATGTTAATGGTACTAGGTCTTGGACAAATTACCTGGCCTTTTTGAACTTCAGTTTATCTGCAAGATGGAATACACTTCACTGCACCACACCTCTATTGTATGTTGTCATGATGAATAAAGTTTTGAACCATATGTAAAAATGCTGTACGAATTGCCACTTGGAATGCATGGTGTTTGTGTGTATACACATATACTTATGGAGGATATGTATGGGATGTACACACAGAGGTATGCATACAGAAATATACCCATATACTAGATATCATTATAATTATTACTATTTTTCAGAAAAAGGAATACCTGTATGTGGAACTGTTCCACTCCTGACAGCCTAGAAACCAAAAAGCAATTATCAGCTGAAAACTGGTATGTTGTGACGCTCAAGATACATGGTATGACAAAAGCTTTGTTCCTATAAGAGTGTGCAGGATACAAGGACTCATGCCATTCTGGTTGGTGCGGCTCTGTTGGTCCAGTGTCGTCCCCCAGACCGAAAGTTCATGGGTTTGACACCCAGTCCAGCACATGCCTAGGTTATGGGCTTGGTTCCTGTTCAGGGCAACCAATTAATGTTTCTTTTTCACATTGATATTTCTCTCTCTCTTTTTCCCTCCCTTCCCCTCTCTCTAAAATCAATAATCATGTCCTTGGATGAGGATTTTAAAAAATCATAGCAAATTAGAGTCAGAAGAGAGTTGAAAATCTCACCAGTTTAAGTTCCAACTGCCTTAGTGTACCAGATGATTAAATCACTGTCCAATCAAATTGACTATTCAAATTAGTAATGGATACTAAACTAATAAATGGGAGACAAGAGAAAGATTAATGGGAACGCCACCCCTCTCATGCTCTCTCACTCTCTCTCCTTCCCTCTTCCTTCCCCTCCCTCTCAAGACCCAGTAGTGTAGGAATAACTGTACACAGAGAGAAGAAAAATGCAGGAGGATGGGCAGTTCTTTCACAAGCACAATTGCTTCTGGTCTAGCATCTCAGTAAAACTAATCTTATCCTGCCCACTTATCAGACGAGAGACCTACACTCAGAGATTTTAAGCAACTTATTCCAAGGTGCATAAGTAGCATACTTATGTCACAAGTGGGCACAGGTGACCAGGTTCTTAGTGATCGGGACAAAGAATTGAACCGAACACCCAGAGTTCACAGAAGAAAACATGGGAGCAGGCCAACTCCAAGCAGAGATTGACCTCATGGGCTGGAGGGACTCTATTCTTATAGGGCAGATCCTTCCTGGCTACTTTTGGTGGCTTTTACTGTGCATGTACAAGAGTTGTATTACTTTAAAGCTACTGTACATGTGGTCTCCCTTGATTTTCCCTGATTGGCTTCCAGGGAAGGGGGTCCCACAATGCTACCAGATTGATCCCCATTTCTCCTGGGGTCCCCCTGTACTAGGTTCACCTTTTCCGTCACCAGAGAATTATAGCTTTCCATGTTAGAGATTGGTGAAAAGGAAAGGAATTATTTATTCAAGTTATACAGACTTAAGAGTAATGACTTAATGTCTTCATTAAAGTCCCAAAGTCCCTTAAAACACCCACAACACACACAGTCCTTCCTTCCCCTCTTTGCCCAGTCTGGGGTACCGTATCTCAGGGAAAGAAATGGAAGTCCTCGGCTCAGGCAGATTGCGGTTCTTCCCAGTAATCCGTGCTCGGCTGGTAGGCCTTCCTTGGTTCCCAGCACCATCAGCTGTGTTGCTGGGATCTCCAGCTAAAGCCGCATGGTGATTCTGTTACAGGGTGCAGCCAAGAGAGGGGGGACCCCAAATGGACATTTGAAATGGGGCCCAGAACTCAAGGTGTCCAGAAATTCTAAGATTTTTTTTTACCTCTCCCCCCCACCACCGGTGTGAGTTGGGGGAAGGGGCACACAGAGCAAGAACATGCAGGGCAGCTTTGCAGCTAATCCATGGCATGGTCATTTAACATACCTATAGCCTTGGGCCGGTTGCTTGAATATGCTAAATAGCTATGGCCATGCTCTGGGCAAGGGGGATGGAAAGGAACACCTCCCCGAGACGTGACTGGGAGCAGGTCCCCTGAGTTACAGCGCTTGCGTGGGAGCTCGGAGGAGATTGGTTCCAGGACATGGGGTGACACTTGCCCAGACCCATGATGATGACCAGAAAAGCTGGAAAGAACAGCAGATTGAGGGCAAGTGTGGCCGAGTGTAGGAGGAGTCGGAAATAGGGCTGCAGAGGAAGATTGGCGCGGGGATTTAAACCCAGACACGGCAGCCATAGAGGGGAGAACCACGCGGATTTGGCTGACTGGGGACTCCCGTGGTCCTGGAGGAGAGAGGACCACGTGGCTGGACTGGTGGAGAAAGGACCACATGGCTGGAGCAGTGGAGAGAAGACCATGCACCTTTGCCAGAGTGGGTTCCCCCACAGTAGTAGTAGGGGGAACCGTCACCCGGTTTTAGCAGAGATTCTGGTGACACAGCTGATGGTGCTGAGAACCGAGAGAGACCTACCAGCCAAGCACGGATTACTGGGAATAACCAGACATTGCCTGAGACTGGACTTCTATTTCCTTTCCTGAGATACGGTACCCCATACTGGGCAAGGGGGAAGGAAGGACTGTGTGCGTTTGTGGGTGTTTTAAGGGACTTTAAGATTTTGATAAAGACATTAGGTCACTGCCTTAAGTTTGTATAGCACTAAATAAA
>PVIA01008246.1:0-73942 GCA_004024845.1 Tonatia bakeri
GAATGTGCTTGAGATTGAATGGGAAATTATAGGCCTGTAACCTTAACTTTTAAACAGAGGAAGCTATTACAATTTTTTTTTCAGAACCCTAGCATTGATATGGTGTTTGGCCTAGGAATACCTATCTTCCAAAATGACTTTTGCCACTTACTTCCATGCAAATCAGGGCAAGTGCCATAACTTCTTCACGTGCTTCCGTGTTCTCGTTTATTGAATAGGACTTCAAATACCTCCCTCAAGGAAGTGCCATTAGGTTCAGCTGTATGAAAGTCCTTTCAATACTCTAAAGCACTGTACAAGTTTCCAGTTAGCATTATGGTTGTTGCTTGTTAAGATTAAGCCCCATTAAAAAAACTAATCTCATTTAGGGCAGGATAGTTTTGTCTCCTGTAGATGCCATTTCTCTTGACCTTGGTAATGTTTCTAAATTGATCTTTGTAGCACAATATCAATCCTTATAGAGATGTGGCTAAGAGCACATACAGCTCTTAAATATGTTTCTAACATCGGGTTGGAAACATCATCTGAAAATGATCCTTGAAAATAAATGGTAACCCAGGAATGTAACAAGTGAGGTTCAGTAGGAATTAGTCTTAGGACCAGGGTAAGTCACATTTTAATAAATAGACACAGCAAAGAGTTGAATGAAGACACTTATTTAAGCATATCTCTAACAAAGTCATATAAACTATTACTTTGATAAAAGATTCAGAATTCAAAATGACCTTGGTGATTTAGAAATGAGATCAGAAATAGACACAAGGAAGTTGTGTCTAACTAGGAACAGAGGTAGACACAGGAGGGGGAGATACTCCAGATGTGTCCATATTTACGGGGGAGAAAGACCTGGCTATGTGCATGAAACAGGAGAGTGAGGTTCTGGGTAGGTATCAGATGGCTGTGAGTCAGCAACGCACTGCAGCACTGCAGCTAGAAAGCAAGCTGAGTGCTGCAGGGCAAGGCAGGAAGGTGGCCTGGAGTAAAACTCAGGTGCAGCATCTCTTAGGGGGAGGACAGGACAGGCTGCATTTGGATGGTGAATTTGGGGAGTCCTGTGGTCTTTTTGGCTCAGGGTTCTATCTCTGATTAAATACTTGTAAATATTTATTTAGGACACCTACCCTGATTATTGCAAAGGGGTAAGAGCGCTTTACTCTCCGATGAAAGCTAGATGAATTACGGGAGAGTGCAGTAATCTAAAAGCTGAATGCTGGATTCCCAGCCAACTTAACCTCCTTTATTAAGTTATCTTTGAGTTGTTTAGAAGTTTACAGAACAGTTTAAAGCCATCTTAATTTTCAACCCATATCATTTCTTGAACAAGTAATTCCATAAGTTAGCTACCCATAAGGGTACTGTGCACAGCAATCATTGCACAGCTGTCTTGTCTAAGCTCCCTAAATTCCCAGGCAGCTTTCGTCTGTCTGCTGAGGTGCTCTTCATCCTCAGGTCTCTGCTGAAGCCTCTCTCCTGTGTGAAGCCCTTTTTGACCTTCCTGGATAGAACTGCATCCTTTGTTCGTGCCTCTGCTGCATCTTGAACATTTCTCTGTTAAAGGCTCATTAATCACACTGGGTAGAATTAGAATGTGAACTTCTTGAACGTATGAATAAAATCTTATTCATCTTTGAATATTCATTAACTAGAAGGGTCCCTGGTACATGGTGTATGCTCAATAAATATGTATTAAATGCTTAAATTAGGGCATGAATAAAGGTAAATATATAAGTATAGTACAAGATCTATGTGAATAAGTTAAGAAGGAAAAAAAAAAGCTTGGCATTTAACCTGAAAATAAACCTCCAACTTGCGCATTCCATAGGGTACCCTACAGGTACACAGGGAACTATGTTTCAAGCAGAACTTTAAGAATTTCCAGTGAACTACATAAGGATGAAGTCTTGGCCAGTAACTGCTAGGAAGAGTCTAAGAGTTGTTCCTCCCTTCACCTATAGGGGAAGAACTAGATTAAGTCCCTTTCAACTCTAAGATCCTTTATTGCCTCATGCTCCAGCACTTATTATTCTTTGGCTTAGACCAGTTGCTTGAGGGTCTCTGAGAGACAGAATCAGCCAGAAGGGGACCCTTCTACCTTCAGCAACCTGCAAGAGACTTCCTCTGTTAAAATGATCCAAAGGTTTAAGGAGTGATGAAATTTTCATACTGTTACATATTAATTTAGTAGTGAAGAGCAGTATGAATCCAGCACTTGCATTTTTCACGGCTGCCATGCATAAATGCATCTTTTTGATTCAGGAAGTGTAAGTTTGATCAGAGGGAAACAAAAAACCTTTACCATAGCATTGTCCCCAAATGGTCTGTATTGGTCCTTTGAGTGAAGCCTTTTATGCCTGTTGAGGATTTTAATGATGTGTTCCTGACTCTGAAACTGCTGATCCCTGAGACACATTTCCTCCATCCAACACCATTTTTGTTTCAGAAACAACAACAAGAAATGCCATCATTTGTTTAATAGTATGTTTAAAAAAGTCTCTCTTCTTGCCTCTAGCTCATTTTTAATATTTATCTTTCCATGAGTACACTCAGCTGTCTTTAATGACGCCAACATGTTCCCAAGCAGGCTAACTGTAGTGTGAACAAACACCGGCCAGCAGGACACATCCAGCCCCTGATAATTAGAGGAGACCTCCTCCAGACCGTGAGCTTGCAAAGCACCTGTTAGTTAATTTTAAAAAATGTTAGACTCTCAACAAGTTATTTAATGTCAGGATTTAATTATCCGCTTAAAAATGTCATGATTTTCACCATGCTTCATGAATATATTAGCTCATTTTCTTAACAAATGAGTTATGGATATTTTAATTTATAGCTGAATTCTTACGAGTCTAGGACATACAATTCATCAGCCACAGCATTAAGAACTCAGTGAGGGATCTGGAGGTGGTGAGAGCAATAGCTTGGGAACCAGGCTCCCCCGAATCCGAATTAGGGCTCTGCAATGTCCTGGCTTCATGACTGAAGAAGGAGCCACTCTGGGCCTCAGTTTCCTTACTTATGAAGTTAGGTTGAGTTATTTGTAGAGTTATTATTAAAATTAAATGAGTTATTACAGGTAAAGCTCTTAGTGCAATTCTAGGTACATAGTGAACTGTTGACAAATGGTGACAGTGATTACGATGATGTAGCTGAATATGCAGTTGTTCAGCAAGCAGGGTTCATGCTCACAGCTACGTTCCTTGACTGTTTTGGAGAACACAAATCTTTACTTGTAAAAACAAATTTCACCTTGTAGGGTGAGAAAAATTTAAAATTTTCCACAGTGTTAATTGTCAAATGTCTTGAAAAGCACAAAACAGCTAAAAGCCTTACTGTTTAGACTTTCTAATAGCAGCACTGAAGATAGAAAACCCATTCTGCGTAATTTTTGCCACTGCATTTGTCACTTATTTCATGAACTTAACACATATCTTGGGCCTTTATTTTGTTTAAACACTTGGATGATAATTAAACTGCAGGAATATCCATGATCATTGTATTTGGGTGACCTTCTTTTGGTCTCTGATAGGCAGCGGACACAGATTTTGACAATTAATAATATTTCGGAGAAATTTACAAAAGAGGATCAGCAGAATAGAAAGGTGTTACTATTTTAAGATAATTAATATTTTGGTTTCCTTGGCAATAAAAACAGGACTTTGCCAGATGGCAGATGTCTTTCTGGTTGTAATGGCACACTGTATTTCGAATGACAAGCTGGCGGGAGGAGGAGCTGTTGAGAATGGCCTTTTCAAATCACACCAAGGCAGGCGGTAATGGGCTTCCGGGATAGTAATGGGGTTCCGGGATAGTAATGGGGTTCCGGGGTGGAAGAGGAAGTGAACAAACAAGTAATGTATTTTTATTGCCTGAGCTCATGACCTTCTTTGTTTTCTTGAGAAAATGTTACTTTTTCACATGCAATGGCACATGTGAGGGATGTGGAGTTCTGTGTGGGGTAGGTATGTTGGAAGTGGAAACAATAAAATTTCCTTGTATTGCTGAGCAGGGGGGTTCAGGGGACTTGAGGGGATGCTGTGAGGAGCCTTTCAGAAACTCTGCAGGGGATTGATTTGAGACTCATGTAAGCCCCTGGAAAGACACTGGGGAAAAAGCAAGTGTCCACAGAGTGGCTCACAATCTGATGGAAATCGTAGAACTTAGCTCCCATTTACAGACAGGAGCCAAGGGTAGACCAAGGCAAGAGCAAGGTCAAGGTTCCTTAACTAGGGCAGCTGGTGGCAGTTAGACCTGAGCCTAGGCTTTTTTTTTTTTTTTCAGTTTGATACTTTAAACCCTCTCTATTATTGCCTTTAGGGGCACTGGGGAATGAAATGACAGAACCATGAATGGGCCTCAGAGATAATAATAGCTGACATTTATTGAACAGCTACTATGTGCCAAGATCCTTACATGTGGAATTTCTGCTCCCTCAGTAAGCCCTCCAAACACGTATTATCTTCATTTAATTGGAACCACAGAGAACTGAGGATCATAGAGGTGGAGTAATCAGCTCAAAGTTACACTGAGCTGTCATTTAAAGTCACATTTTTCTGAAGGCAAAGCTCATGTTCTTCCCATGATACCACATGGTTCTCTAGAGCATGCTCATGTCTTCTGGCCTCAGTTAAAGATGAAAGAACATACAAGTAGTTATATGATAAGATTATATAATTAGATTTCAATGTGGCCCCATAACATGAAATGTATATGTGTCAGTGTTTTTTCCTATCTCATCATGATGAAGCAGGATAGTATGTGGAAAAGACAGTAATTTGGAAGTTTGGCTAAGCAGATTTTAGTCTAAGTTGCACCACAACAAAGCTGTGATCTGGGGTAAATCATTTAATCCCCCTTTACCCCAGTAACTTCAAATAAAAATGCAAAGTAGACTAAATTACTGCATCTATAAATTTTCCTCCAGGTCTAACTCTCAATGATTTTTAGAAGACCCCCAAACCATTCACTAACAGGAACCTGGCCTTTCCAACAAGCACCCTGTTTTCATGTGGAAAGGTTAGGATACACATATAGCAGATGGCTTATTTCAGATCCACTCTGAGAGTAAATAGAGTATTGCCCTCCTGAATGAGTCCTCAATAGTGCTATGAGTAGATTCAGAAACACACTTTCCAAATAATTACCAATAGTCATGAAGATAATTAACACACACAGGCATTTGGAACCAGAATGCAATGCTTGGAAATATCATCTGATGCCAGAAATGTTTACTGAAGGTTCATGTATTTCCCCACCAGCTAAGGCATGAGAGGGAAAGAAGGTTCTTTCATAGTTGTATGTGCTCTGTGGGTACATTCTTGTAAATCTCCCTTCCTTTATTATTTACTTTTCTAGACTTGTGAATTCTGTTGAAAAAATGCTAGTGAGAGGACTGAAAGCTCTAAAATGCCCACATTAACATACAGTATGATGAGGAGGCTACTAGTAGCTGATGATTTGTGGAGTACCTCATATGTGCAGGTTCTCTGCATCTATTCAGGCCACTCTACATAGTGACCTCCTAAAGTAGGCATTTGGTCTTGTTTTTTTTTTTAAAAGTCAGAAGTATTGAGATATAATGCACATTGTCACCTTCCTCTTCTCAGCAGGGATAAAAAGATCTTATAGAGTCGATGTTATATGCTCAAAGGAATCTCTTTTTCATAGTAAAGGTACTACTGAAGCCTGATCTATTGTGTTGTAAGGGCTGTGTGTTTTCCATTATGTTCTCTTTGAAGAAGAGAACTTGACCATGGCAGATAAGAAGGAATGGCTGCTGTGATGTCGGCCTTGTGATTCACGTGGTGTAGGCCAACAATGGGGCTTCTCGTGCCAGAGCATGGGTGCCTGTGCTCTGCTGTGCAGGGATGTGGTTCTCAACTATACACCAAGGCTCTACAGACACGTCTCCTAAAGACCTGTTTTCTTTTTGAATTTTGTTCATTGCCTGGCCATGCTTTCAAAATCTTTGCACAGAATTGAGGGGTCATCTAGTTCAGTCCTCAATTTTGTAAATGAGACAATAGACACTCGGGAAGAGGAAATAACTTACTCAAGGTCACATGCTTGTCTAAGGTTGACTTCAGATAGAATTGAGTCACATTTACTTTGCTGCACTCTGTATGCTACTTCTTTCATTCACATTAACCCTTGACCTTCTTGTGTGACAGGAGGGCAAACTCAGACTTCTGGAGCCGTGCTAATACCAAACTTTGTTAGTGCCGTGGAATAGAAGAGCGAGCATGTGTCACGAATAAACCTTTTGAAAAAACTGTCCTGTTATAGGAAAAAAAGTTTGTCTCACTGGGTTTAGTCTAGATATCTTAGAACAAAGGAAGCATTTTTCACTATTGCCTCTAGTAGAATAAGCTTAGTAGGAAGTTCATAATTTAAACATATTAAACAATTTGGAACACAGTGGTTTCTGTCTAAAGATAGACCAAAGCAGAATTTCTCACCTGGACCATTTATTTTCTTTCTACATTATGAATACGCAGCATGATCAGCAATTTCATGTTACCTAATTAACCCACACTTTTAATATTTTGGGAAAATACTGCTATTATGCTGCTGCTTATCCTTATAAGCTCTTCCTTCTGCTTCTCTACTTTTGCTCTGGTCTCTGTGTTGGTTTTACTTGCTTCCTTTAAAAAAACACAAAAATCTTCCATCATGTACATGAAAATAACCTGAAGGCTTTGTATTTGGTGTGTTAATGTATAAGCCTACGTGAGACCTTCTTTAGAATTGTTATTACTCATTACTTCAGAGCATGCAACAGTATTGTTTAATATTTTCAGATTGATTTTTTAATAAAATAATATTTTCAGAGGTTGGCTTCCCTGGCAATAAACACTGAGATGGAGTTTGGGTATGTATTAGTTTCCTAGGGCTGCCATAACAAAGTACCACAGACTGGGTAGCTCAAATAAGCAAAATGTACTGTGTCACAGTTCTGGAGGCCAGAAGTCAGAGATCTAGGTGTGGGCAGGGTTGTTTTTTTTTCTGAGGGTTATGAGGGAAGGGTCTGTTCTGGGCCTCTGTCCTAGCTTTTGATGTGTTGCTAGAAATCTTTGGCATTCCTTGGCTTGTTACAGCATCAGCCCAATTTCTGTTTTCATTCTTACATAGCATTCTCCCTGGGTGGCTGTCCATGTCCAAGTTTCCCCTTTTTATGTCTACCATCCATATTGGATATAAGCCCACCTTACTTTCAAATGACCCCATCTTAATGTGTTACATCAGCAATGGCTATGTCTATGTAAGGTCACATTCTGACATACTAGAGGTTAGGGCTTCAACATATAAATTTTGAGGGAACACCATTCAACCCATAAAGGGCACAAGATGTATATCTGTGAGGGAAAAGTATGAGAGGCAGTACTGGGCAGAGGAAGAGTGAATCAGGGATCCAGGCCCCACATAGCCTCAGACAATCTGACAGTGGGACAAATATTGCCCATCAGAATGTCCCTCTGAGAGGACGTTGCAACCTGCCTCTCTCAGGCATCAGGTGCTGGCTGCCTAGAAAAGACTAGGTCTAGGGCAAGGCTTCCCTTCTGAGCAAAGGCAGCCCCTGGAGGAGCTGAGGGTTGAAGGCCAGCTGCATATTGCACTACTAATCTGGACAGCAAGTCCGTACATGAAGGGGTACGTGGGTGATGCTCTCCGTGTCTACCACAAGAGTAGTATGTTTATAAACTCTATGAAGGTTGTTAAAGAAAAATCTTGATCTCAAAATCTTAATCTTATAAAATATCTCTCCTGCTTAAATGCCTAAAATGTTCTCCATTGCCTATAGGTTAGGGTACAAATTCCCTAATGTGGCTCTCCAGGCAGCCTGCCCCTGGGCTCAAATCTATGATTCTCTGTACTCATCAATACAAACCTCTGCTCTAGACAAGCTGGTTTTTCTCTGTGTTGGATATGACCTTCCCATTCCTGCCACCATTGCTTTATTCAAGTGAAACTCTTTCCTTAATATCCTTTACCTATTGAGAAGTACAGAGAGATAGAAAAGGTAGATTTCCATATAATTGGAAAGACCTTGAAGGCACACTAAGATGTTTTTAATTAAATCTATAGTCTAACCCAAGAGTTGACAAAGAATAGCCTGCAGATCAATCCAACCTGCCATCTGTTGCTGTAAATAGTTTTATCAGAACACAGCCACGCCCTCTTTCTTACATATGGTCATTGGCTGTTATTATACTTTAACTCTACTAAATGGCAGAGTTGAGTAGTTACTACAGAGACCGTGGAGCCCACAAAGTCTAAAATATTTACTATTTGGGCCTTTGCAGAAAAGTTTACTGACCCTCTAGTCCAACCATTCCTTTGTCATAGAAGAAATACAACCTTTCTCTTGAAGGTCTCTCTGGGTGGTTGCTGACCTCAATGACTATTCTAACCTCCAAACTTGAAAGGTACAGGGCAGTCTTCCTGTGTCAGAATTTGTGCTTCCAAGGTCTATGTTCCTATAGTATTGTATTATATATTAAAAATATATATATTTATTGTTTGTATGTAAAATAATACAATAACTGATACGTACTATAAGAATAAACTCTGTTTTGCATACTCACAACTGTAAACCTACTTTTGCCTACCCTATATATATGTGTGTATGTATATATATGTGTATATATATATTTTTTTAATTGTTTAAAAAACATTTTATTTACTTATTTTTAAAGAGAGGGGTAGGGAAGGAGAAAGAGGGACAGAAATATCAATGAGTGGTTGTCTCTCATGCGCCCCCATCTGGGGACCTGGCCCACAACCCAGAAAGGTATCCTGGCTAGGAATCAAACCTGGAACCTTTTGGTTCACAGGCTGGCATTCAATCCACTGAGACACACCAGCCAGGACTATGTATATATATTTGGTATATATTTGGTCTTTGTTCATTTCTGGCACAGAGTTCCTGAAACTTTTAGAATTTCCTGAGTGATGAAAAAAATCAAGATGTCTTTTGCTATGACTTTTGGAAAGCCCATAGGTCACCTAAGGGTAAGGATGGTTGCCAGGGGAATGAATCATGTGATTAGAGAATTGGACTTTCCAGTCCCTCCACCACCACCACCACCCAGGAGAGAAGAGCTGGAGATTGAGTTTAATTGCCAATGGCCAATGATTTAATCAATCACATCTATATGTAATGCAGCCTCCCTAAAACCCCAAATGGATGGGGTTGGGTAGCTTCCAAGTTGGTGAACACGTGGCGATCTGGGGGCAGTAACACTCTCAGAGAACATGGAAGCTTTGTGCCCCTTCTCAGATACCTTGCCTTATGCATCTCTTCCATTTGGCTGTTCCTGAGTTATATACTCATGCACAGACTTGTGCAAGAACAAGGAGGCTCAGCTAGAGCTCAGAGTTTTTACTGGGGGTATTAATGTCATATGGGCAGTGATAGTCTTCTGAGGTGAGGCGGTTTTCCCTCTCTTTGCAAGATATTTGGCTGCCTCATTCTCCTCTGGCTGTCAAGTATCTCCACTTACCATGGTTTCAGCTGTAATGGCCCACAGACATTTCCAAATGTACTTGAAGAGTCACTAGCTCCTTGGATAAGAACCACTGGACATGCATACCGTATTTCTCTCTGTATAATGTGCACCCACATTTTTGGCCCAAACATTCAGGAAAAAAATCTTTCATTTTAATCTTTTAATTCAATTTCTTATTTATTTACATTTAGATACTTGTCTTTTTATGTTATAAAGGAATTTTAGCATTTATTTTTGAAAATATTGTGGTACAAGAAATTTTATGTAATGAATAATTACAAACCACAAGAACAGATAAAAGTTATTTCAGGTACTACCTATTATAATGTGTACTCTTATTTTCCTCTCAAAAATTTTTTGGGGAAAGTGCACATTATATACAGGAAAATACAGTACTTCAAAAGTGGTAAGGGTTCTGGCTGTGCCTAAGAGAAAGCTAAGGAGGCCAGGTGAGGTTGAGGAGACTTCCAGAGAACAGCTCTCCTTTGATCGGCTTTACATTACTGACATTTTGTTTAAGAAAATACCTACAGCTAAAATTTTTGAAAATAGAAATGTAGTTGTATCAATAAAGCCAAACACTGCCTGACTGAACTATGACAGTATCCGACCAAAGCTGAGAAATGATCCATTCAAGTCAAGAGGGCATGGAGCTGGAAGAGAAAATAGTAAGGAGATACTGCCCTATCGAGGCCGATATGGATCCTCCTACCCCTGTCCTCTAGGAATGGACACAGACTTTGACATCCTATTGCCACCATTATAACAATAATAATTCCCATCATTTAGCACCTATTGCGAACTACACATTACACATGCACTATTTCTACACTTATGAGTATTTGGCATGATGGATAGTAGAGAGGCAAACACAGTCTTATACAAATTGAGCAGTGTTTCTATATTCACACAATTAGTTAGTGACTAAACCTGGATTCAACCCCATATTTTACTATAAAAACCTACCAAATCATAGTATAACACTATTTGTAATGTGTCCTTCATCTAACATTTCAAATATACAAATATTTATATTAGGCATGTTGCTGTGTTTGCTATGTTTATGCTTAAATGCTAAAATATTATATGTGGCATTGCATATGAAAATTTGATTTTTTTCTTCTAGTCAATCCACTTTTTTTTCCTTATAAAGGCTTCCTTTGGATGATTAAACAAGTCACTTGCACTGGTGACACATCAACATCTGCACTGTCCTAGAGCCCAGACTGGGCATCCTGAGCATGAGGCATCTCCTTTAGAAGGAAGGGCATTGAAACCCTCTTCCTGTGTCACTTATCATTCAGGTTGGTACAATGCACAAATCAAACATCTCCACAGGGGCCAGTTTTTCTTTAAGCAAGTCTTAAGAATAGTTCTGGGAGGCAAATAAAGCTCTGTTGAAAGCTGAGGACTTTTGATTCTCTTAGGCAGAATAAATGTGTGCCGCTTATAAAAGCTCTGAGTCTGGCCTGTAGATGATTAAGTGTATTGCGATTGTTAAATAAATAGGACAAGTCAATTGATTTTCATATATGGGATAGAGGAGTCTATCTTGCAAAATCAGCTAATATACCTAATCATGCACAGAAGTTTGATATGAGACATTTATGTGTACATCAATAATAACCCATTTTTTATGAAATGCATATACAGGGTTTTCCTTTATTTTGCTCATAAAAATTCCCTCTTATGTTTCATTTTTGACAACAAAGCAGCAGCATGCAATGTTTCTCACTTATTTTCTGGCTTATTACATAGATCAGTTGTCTGGGAAATGCCACAAGGACAATTCTCTATATTTACTTAAATTGCTGATATAAATTGCTCCATTATTTCAGGATATGAAGTTCCATAGGAATCTGCAGTATATATATCTGTCTTAGGGTACATGGAGAGTTGGGGTTTCATTGATTTCCCTTTTGAAATAAAATATAATATAATGAGATTGGTCCAACCAACTCTAGACAAAACCATTTTGGCCAAAATTTCAAAGGCATTATACTTTTTTCCCTCACTCTTTTTCACTGTTCTTTGTCCCTTTTCATATGATTATAGTAAAAAATGCTGAAATGAAATCAAGCTGAAATGTGAATGAACACATTAGAGGTAGAAGAACACTAACCTTGTAGCTTAAAAAGCTGGATATTTCTTGCTTTTGACTTTTTGCAAGACCTCTAGATTGGCTGAGTGGCATTGGGTGCACTGTAGTTAGTCTAAGCTAAGGTGTTCTCACCTGCCGGGTTAGTGTGTTGGCACAAGCACAAAGCACTTGACAGGTGCATTGCCACTTCCTTGTCCTGCGTCCAGCTGGATGGTGTGGATTAGTCATGGCTCTAGTGACCACAGAACCATGTCTGGCTTCTTTGTTCTTTTCAATATGGGGGTCTAGACAGTATTTCCAAATGATTAATTAAATGTGGTTTAAAAATCAAGATATCTTCTCTTGTGGCATGATTGGTGGTGGGCTCTTCCCAGCTCCTTTTAATGAGTTATAATGTGTGGCTCTCCTAGAGGTTTTTTCATATGCAAAAGATTAATTTGGAGCACAATACTAAATGCAAAATAAGTACTTCCTGATAATAAAAAGTACAGATGGGCAATTGAGGATTGCTTTGTATCCTGCAAGTGCCATGCCTTTAATATTATCCTGTGTTATTTCCCTTTCAAAGCTTATTTAGACATTTATAAACTAGGAAATTGCAGTTGATAGCTTAGAGTTAAAAGTTTTCCTAAAGATTGAATAAAAATTAATTTTTTGAAATTTAAATTAAAATTCTGACCAGATATTTGATAAATATCTTAAGAATCTCATTGGAAATAACTACATTCCACCCCACTTTTATGGTGTAGTGGGTAGGAGAAGAATTTCTGAAATATATAGTGCCAGTAACATAGACATGCTTGTATACTTTAATTTTTCCTTTTTGTGTTCTGATGATATGCAAAACCCAGTTAAAATCTCCATGAATTATTTATAGCATCATTTAAATCTTTTTATTGAATGAGAGACAGATATTACTAATTTGGGGATGATTAATGTGCTTCATATTAAACAATAAATAACAATTGTCCCTTAATGTTGTTTATTACTTTATGATGGGAAAATGCTTTTTAATATGTTCATTTTATGTGATTACCTTTTCATTTATGTAATCAATCATGAGCTTATCATACTTTACAAGGACCTTATTTTAAAAAGAAAAAAAAATAAAGGTTGAGTGGCTAAGTTGAATGTCCAAGGTCACATCTCTAGAATGTTGTGGAACAAAACTTGAATCTCAGTTTCTTAACCCATTGTTCTGAGCTCTTATGCCTACATTGTGCTTCTTTTTTCAAAAATTATTTTTTGGGTATAATTCCAACAGTGGAATTGCTGGGTCAAAAGGCAGTTCCATTTTTAGTTTTCTGAGAAAATTCCATACTGTTTTTCACAGTGGCTGCACCAGTCTGTATTCCCACCAGCAGTGCACTAGGGTTCCCTTTTCTCCACATCCTCTCCAACACTTGTTGTTTGTTCATTTGTTTATGTCGGCCATTCTGACTGGTGTGCGGTGGTATCTCATTGTGGTTTTAATTTACATCTCTCTGCTGGCTAGTGATGCTGAGCATCTTTTCATGTGTCTCTGGGCTCTCTGTATGTACTCCTTGGAGAAGTGTCTGCTGCTGGGATTATACCCAAGAACCTTGAAATACCAATCCAAAAGAACCTATGCACCCCAATGTTCATAGCAGCACAGTTTACAATAGCCAAGAGCTGGAAGCAACCTAAGAGCCCCTCAGCAAATGAGTGGGTCAAAAGACTATGGTACATTTACACAATGGAATTCTACACAGCAGAGAGAAAGAAGGAGTTTATACCCTTTGCAACAGCATGGATGGAGCTGGAGAGCATTATGCTAAGTGAAATAAGTCAGACGGTGAGAAACAAATACCATATGATCTCACCTTTAACTGGAACATAATCAACAAAAGAAAAAAGCAAACAAAATGTAACCAGAGTCATTGAAATTAAGAACAATCTAATAATAGTCAGAGGGGAAGGGGGAGGGGACAGTGGGGAGAAGGGTTTTCAGAAACTACTATAAAGGACACATGGACAAAACCAAGGGAAAGGGTGGAAGCAAGGGAGGGAGGTGTGCTTGGAGGGGGTGGGAGGGAGGAATGGGGAGACAAAACAGACAACTGTAATTGAACTACAATAAAATAAGTTAAATTAAAAATGTTTTGGTTAAATTATGTAGAAAAATTTAAATATAAATAAGAAGCATGGGTTCTAATACAAAGAAAGGGAATATCACAAAAATGCAAAAATTTGGACAAATGTAAAGAACTTTTATGAATGTGGTTGGGTTTCTTAGTTTACAAAAAGCTGATACTGGCCTCACGTCTGCCACTGATATGATCTGCATAGATGCTCTTTGCATTTACTGTTAACCATGTAAACATGCTGAGAGCACACATAAGAACTGCCCCCCCTCCACACCTCTCTCTTTTTCTCTAATCCTGATTTTATTCTCTGTCTATCAGGGGAAGTATATTAGAGCTGATCACAAGAAACACGTATTTTCAGGTTGCCATTTATCTTGCACATGCTGAAAGATTTGTTTATTTTTCTTTTTGATGGGATTGTAGCCTTTTGTAAATTATAGGCAGCACCAAAGAAAACACTTGTTCTTTTTCCACATGCCTCTTTTTTTCTCTCAAACTCCAGCTCCCCTTTAAACTCAGTTTAGCCAAATGACTCATGTAACATTATGATAACATCACCCTAAACAAGCTCACTCCTCATGGTCACACCAAAATTCTTGGTGCCAGGGGCCTGGGAATTTTCCCGTATCCTCATTGAGATTTGACCTGTACTAAACAGTGACCATATGTTGACTTGAGAGAGCTCTTTGTTATAAAGGGAACAAATTTGTACAAGAAAGGAAGTGCCATGATGAAGAGTCTAAGCATTAGAAGTGGACAGATTGAGGGATTTACCTCTGGCTTCCTCATTTACAAGCTTGTCTTATTCAAATTCTTTAACTTTTTTGAGACTCAGCTTTCCCATCTAGAAAATAGGAACAATATTCTTACTCAACAGCACTTAACAAAGTTCCTGATGCATAACAGGTGTTTAAAGGAGTTGTAATTGTTACTATGTTATTGTTGCTATTATTATTCATTTGTTATTTGACAGCAGAAATCCCAAATATGAAAAAGCCATAGAACATGACTATTTCTGTTTTAGCTGAGCTGGGAATGAAACAGTTTCTGTAAGGGAGAGTCTATAAAATCTGCTCTTATTTAACAAAGTAGCAAGAATCCTGTAACAGTATATGGAATGAAATTGGATTTAGAATATAAAATAGATTAAATTCATACTGACCCATAGGATTAATCTGCCTAATTGCACTTCTTAGGAGCTGGTTGTAGAAGGACACAGAAAAATCCATTAACTACCATTTTTTAATCTAATTTTAATCTAAAAGTCAATGAATAAATGGTGTTTACTGTATGGAATTTTGCTATACATCCTACATGACTGAGAAGAACTACTTATGGTGACTGAGGTTAGTGAAGTTTCCCTTTCTGGTTTACTTTAAAACCTGTCCCACCCCATCAGATACTCAGACTCTTCATCCATTCATTATTGATTTTTTTCAAAAGCAATCATTATTTTGAGTCACACAATAATAATGGTATTCTCCAATATTTGTGAAATGGTTATGTTACAGGGTGCAGCCAAGACGGGGGACCCCAAATGGACATTTAAAATGGGGTCCAGAACTCAAGGTGTTCAGAAAATACTAGGATGTCCTACCCCCTCCCTCAGGTGTGGGTGGGGGAGAGGGACAAATGGAGCAGGCCCATTGAGAGCTGTTTTGCATGGCAACAGCTCTGCAGCTAACCTCTGGGGTGTGGTCATTTAACATATCTATAACCTTTGACTGGCTACATAGATATGTTAAATAGCTATGGCTGTGCTCTGAGCAAGGGGGGATGGAAGTAACTTCTCCACCAAGATGTGACTGGGGGGCAGGTCCCCGGAGTTACAGTGCCTGCGTGAGAGCTTGGAGATGATTGGCTCCATGACATGGGGCCACACCTGCCCAGACCCACGATGGCGACCAGAAAAGCTGGAAAGGATAGCAGATTGAGGGCAGGTGTGGCCAAGTGTGGGAGGAGTCGGAAATGGGGCTGCAGAGGATTGGTGCGGGGATTTAAAAGCCCAGGCGCGGCAGCCACAGAGGAGAGAACCACGCCGTTTTGGCTGAAAGGGGATCCCTGCAGCAGTAGTAAAGGGAACCAACACCCGGCTTTAGCAGAGATTCCGGTGACACAGCTGAGGGTGCCAGGAACCGAGGGAGGCCTACCAGCTGAGTACGGATTACTGGGAAGAACCAGACACTGCCTGAGCCTGGACTTCTATTTCCTTTCCTGAGATACGGTACCCCAAACTGGGAAAAAGGGGAAGGAAGGACTGTGTGCATTTGTGGGTGTTTTAAGGGACTTTGGGATTTTGGCAAAGACATTAGGTCACTACTTTAAGTTTGTATAGCACTAAATAAACGTTTCCTTTCCTTTTCACGAATCTCTGGCATTGAGAGATATCGTTCCTTTAAGGCGGCGGACAAGACGGACCTGAGTCTCTTTCAGTAATAGTATTATCGTCCCAGGCCCACCTTTGTTTGTTCTGTAACAGTTACTCTGCTCACTTTGCTGGCCCTGGACAAAAAAAGGCAACTTGGATATAGGCTTTGCCTTCATGTTGCTTATTGTCTAGCAGGAAAAGATGCACACAAATAAATGAGAACAATAAACTGTTGGATGCTCTGATGACATTGACTAAGAAACAGGGAGAGTACGAAGGCAGGAATAGTTTGCCCCCAATTGCTTATACAGTATTCAAGGTCTTTTGAGATCTTGTACCCACCTTATGGTTCAACCTCATCTTCACTGTTTTTCCTGCCCCAATCCTGCTCCCTACAAATACACATAGGTTGCATAGGGTATTAAACTGTATTAATTGCCACCCTGTATTAAATTACATTTTTGTGTATGCTCATGCACAGTTGCATGACTTGACTTTGAAAATAATCTGAGGATATCTCTAACTTGGTAGGAGGCCTAGATCTTGGCTGAGGTTTAAATATAGGTATTAGTAGAAAAGAAATCTTCCAGGCAAGAGATTACTTCTTTATTGGAAATTTTGGGATTCACATTTCTAAAGTAACTGACTAATTAGTACCTGGTTTCTTGAACAAAGTGCCTAAGGGGAAAGCCTAAAGAACTCCATTTTACTAACCAATCCAAGGAGCCAGCAAAAGTTTTTCCTGTAGGACTTTCCAAATGCAGGGAACAAAATCTCAGGGGTGAGGGGCATAAGCATATTAACTCTCAGCATATCATTTTCTCTTGTGGGGCAATTATGGGCAATAGGTCCAAAAACAACATCTATGTTGTCTCCACCACAGATTTTTGACTCATATCTGATGTCAACAGGCCAATGAGTTCATGATAACAACTGTATACCCTGATCTCAAGAGACATGTTTTGCAGAACTATAGTCTCAGGAATATGTTTGTAATGCTAGGCTTTTAAGTGTACCTCTGTGTCAGGAGAATTCAAGCCTGACGAGTCTCCTCTTGACTCTTCATTTATTCTACAAACAATCTTTGATTACTTAAGGTGTGTTAGGTAATGCTCAAAGAAATAACCTAGGTTTCTGTGTAAACATGGATAATTATTAAAAATCCTCCAGCTTTCTGTTGCTGAGATGACATGGTGAAAGCAGTGGTCAGGTTTTGATGGTCAAGTCCACAGCTGCCATCTTAAGTTCTGGCCATTTTTCTTGAGGAAAACAAGAACACTTTTACATCATTCCAAGAGGGCTTGTTTTACACTCGATTACTGGACATGTTTCCAATATGAGATTTGTTAAAGGAAGCCAGACTGGCTAAAATTTTTCATTATCTGAGTCACTTCCTCAAAATATAATTTACAAAATAAAAAAATATATATTTTGACTCACTTTTACTGATGACCACGCTATGGTACCAAACTTTAGAAAGATTGGTAAGGATGTCCTCAAAGTTGTGAAAAGAAGAAAGTCAGGTCAGGAAATACTTGCATTTCTGCTAGGCTGAATCCCTACTTTGGGAATGTGAGGACTGAACAAAAGGGTAAAATCTCTGGTTGGTACAGACATCATTCAGAGGACTCCTGGAGTCTTTCATTCTCATATTTCCAGGAATTATTTAAATCAGAGACAATTAATCATCATTTTAAAAAACACAGCAAATGATTTTATTAAGGACTGAAACACACACAGCTCCACCATTCCAACATCTTGACCGGCTGTGCCTTTGAGCCATGCATGGGTGGTAAGGGTTCATATCTATGCTCTTCATATGACAGGGGACTCCTACAGGATGGATGCAGAAAGATGTTTCATGGCCTACAAATGGACAATAACCCTGGAATGTGGAGAAGAGTTTAGGCAAAGGGCAGCACCTAAAGTGAAAGGTTATGAATTGAGACCTAATGGAAGACATTAGTTTTCTGAGAACTGGTGCACAGTGGGAGAACGTGGCTGGTTCCTGAATTTCTCACATACTTAAAGGTCGTGATATTAAACAGAAGTGGATTCTGTTGCTTTCATTATTCATATGACCTTGAGCAAGTCCTTTAACCTTTTGTAGAGATAATTTCCTCATCTGTAAAATAAGGAGACTGAATTAAACAATCTTTAAGATCCCTTGCGGCTTGATACCTATGAGATTAGAAGCACTGATACTTAGAGGGATTAAAAATGTTATCTATTCATTTCCCTTCTCCCCCCAAAAAACAAAGCAAGCAAATGAAAATAGACTATATCCCAGACAGAAATTCCATGCTGCCCTGAACTGGATCATGGAGCCAGCTCATCCCTACCTTTCCCTGCTCTATGCTTCTTCTCCTCTATGCCATCTGAAGAGCTGAGGTTCTCCTGGAACATGACTTTCTCTCACCTTCATGCCTTTGTGCACTAACTGCCCTCTGCCTGGCTAACTCTTGCATATGCTTCAGGACTCACCATGACAACAAATTCCACCAAAAAATATGACCTTCCAGACACCTTATTTCCCCTCGGCAACAACCAGAAAAGTCTTATTTGGCCAGCTCTGTCTATTTTGCTCTCTAGCATCTGAGCGTATCTCTATTATCGTGATTTTTAACTGTTTATTTAACTTTATCCCTCACTAGTCTGTGAGCTCCTTGAGGGTAAGGGTCTTCTTATTTATCTTTGAGTTGCAAGATTGAGCACTTTGCTTGGCGCTAGAAGGTACCCAATTAATGTTGATGAATAAATGAATAAATAAGTAATTTAACAATATTCAGGGAAAGATGCAAAGACAAAGCAACATCTTTAAAAGACAACCCAGACACATGTCTGTTTTTTCTAATAGTCTGTTACAAACTAGAGTCCTGTCACCTTCCCATTCAGAAGAGTCTAACAGCAGAAGTAATACTAATCACTTCCCATTTGCATGCAATTTCCATTTTCCTGAGCCATGTTTGGCTGGTAGTGATGGAGTCTAATCTGGTTCCATCCATTGGAGAGCATTCCATTCTGATAGCTGCCTTGCTGTAAGTTGGAAATGCGTCACACACAAACTACTTATTTCTGCATCATTAACTTCTAATGTTTCTTTAGGCTGATGGGGTTTTGCATTTTTTGAAGTCAGGAGATGAGCCAAATATTATTTTCTTTTAAGCAATGTCTTAGGTTGCCCCCTCCTCTTATGCCACCCCCATCTCAGCACTCAGTGGAAACCTGAGATTTCTCAAGTTCACAGCTCTCTTTTCCAAGATGCTGTTTCCTTCTTAAAATCAAATGTAAGTTTCCAGATGCTGACTACAGATAGGAGGTCAGCTATCCCTGGAATTAATGCCTCGAGGGGGTGCACACATCTCAAATTGGGGACACACTTTAGTCAATTCATACTACCCCTTCCACCCTCATATCACTTGATACTTCTTCCTTTTATTCTTGGTGGTGGGGGGCAAGTGCATGAGGGGGCAGGGGGTGGACAATGACCCTCAACACAGAGCCACTGTTGATCTCAGGACCCATCCTCAGTGCAGGTACTAAGATGAGCATGGGAACACAGCAATGTATAAGCCACAGCTCTGAGATTCTAATAAGGAGACAGATAATTAAACTATAACACATTGTAATAACTGTTGACATGGAGTAAACACATACTGTTTCATGCCATCTCTTATCTACTTGACATCTTAGTGGAGGGCAGTGTGTAAAATGTAGTCTTTTGCTATGCTGGAATATCTATTTTCATTTGTTCCCTCAAAAGTCTGGGGCCAAACTGCTCCAGTTTGACTAATTACAGTTATCAATCTGGAGGATGGGAGGAGGAAGGAAGAACTATGACCTGGGAAGAAAATCACATGTCCTTGTCCTCAAGGAGCGCACAGTCTGTTAAAGGAGACAGACATTTAATGTATTTGTAGTTCAACCTTCCTGGACCTCATGGAATTATTTATGGGGGGCTAGTCTGAGGACAAGGAGAAGTCTACATTGAAGGGTGCATTGAAGAAATCTACAATGAAGGGGGGTGAAAAAGGCTTTCACCTCCCAGAGACTTGGGAGATGACTAGATGTTCACCAGGCTAACAAAGCAACAAATTGGCTTTTTAGGTGAAATGGATCTGAAATTTGGTTAGGGCCAAAATTTGTAATCACAGTACAGGTATATGACAGGCATTAGCAATCAAAGGCTAGGAGTCTGGTGGGTGGAATAGTATAGAGGTAGCAAATCCAGGTATTCTTTACCCTAGAGGAAGCACATGAAGCTGCAGGGTCTTGGACACGGAAATAATTACAAAGTAAACATCATCTTACCTCTGCAGAGGGAGATGATAAGGCAAAATGAGATCTTCAGGATTCATAGCTAGTGGGCACTCCAAGTATGGAGGGCCACACAGGAACTCAGCAGTGATCAGCAGATACCGTCCTTTGGCACAGTAGGTGAAATTTTGAAAATTCGGTGTTAGCACACTGATAATGTAAAGTAAAATACTGCTGAGATCCATAGATTGGGCCAAGGGAACAGTTACTCCAGCTGCTGAAGCTCCTAGGAACTGGCTTAGCTGGGATTGTCTCAGGAGCTGCAGGGAAGCAATGAGGGACTCACATGTAGAAGCATGGAGTGGCAGAGGCAGAAGATGAAGTTTTCTTAAATCACCACTTCTGTCACATTATCTCTTCTCAGATACTTAGAGTGGGTCACAGATTCCATCTACTGGGCGAGGTTTAGAATAGGCCTCCTCAAGATGTGCTACTTTGGCATGTGAATTATTTTGAACTGAAGGTGATTGGTAACTGTGGGCTCAGGAGAAACTTCTGCCCCTCCTGTAAGTACTTAGAGGAATGTAAGTTGGGGATCTTACCCATAATATAAGTTATTATCAGAAATAACATTTTATGTCCTATCTATATGGTAGGGCAAACATCTAATTACTGAGCATCTGCTCTTTTTATCATCTTGTGAATTACCCTCTCCCCTCTGAGGCCTGAGATCCCTTACCTCATTTCTTAGCTCAGGATGTCATATATGCCTCATTTTACCTTTCTATTTGAAACCTCTCATGTATGGGGGAATTCCAGCATGCACAACACTATATTTGATTTTTTTCCTGTTAATCTGTCTTATGTCAGTTTAATTATTAGGCTAGCCAAAAGAACCTAGGAGGGCAGAGAAAAATTTTCCTCCCCAACAACTTGAAGCTCAAACTCCCCTGTGTGACCAGCTGGGACTTTCACATTGGATTCATGTTCCCTCTCTCTTTACTACTACTATTACTTTGAAAGGAGCATCTGAGAAATGTTCCCAGACCATTCTCAGGCTCAGCCCCATCTCCAGGGCTTTGTTTTTGCCTTCTCTTCCAATTGGAATGTCTTAAATGGTTTCCTCACTATTTGTGTAAGGGCATTCTTCATGAGAGACCAAGTCAAAGGCTATCCTTACCCACTCTTATCTCTGCTTGTTTTCCTTAAAGCATTTCCAGCCCACACCAGCTACACACACTAATCACTTTTCTAATACTAAAAGCACTTAGAATCAGGATCATGCAATTCAGTGTCTAATTATTTCACAGTGGTTTTGAGGTTATTGGCTTTACCTCCTGCGATAGTAACTTTATAAGTTACTGAGGGGTGTTTGCTTTCCCCCCATATTCTCATTCATTTCCTGGCATCCAGGACAGTCTGGGAAACTATGTGGGGCTAAAATACAGGCATGCAAATTTTCCAGGTGCTTGAAATAGTTTAAAAGGTAGAATTGCGTTCCATTGGACACTGAATGACTTATTTTTGGTTTAAAAATCATCGGGACCCTCTTGACATTTTAACTAGTCATATCAGTTTTCATGATTTGATTTTTAACAATCAATGATTTTTGACATTTTCTATTATATTTTGTGTGAGTTTGAAACTTTCATTTTACTTTAAAAATACCAACAACTGAAAGTTTGGAGTAGAGTAAGGCAGGAAACAATGACAGATCACAAGCATAGAGTTTATTTTTCCATTCTAGTTCAAAACATTTGCTCTTTTGGGTTATGCAATTTGACCTCAAGCCATTTGGGAGCCTGAGAGTTTTAAAACCATTTTCATTCTTGGTCTGAGAGCTGAGGTTTTTCTTTAAGTAAGAGAAAAAGTTTGCTCTTATAATGATTCCAAGTAAAAACAAATGTCTATCAATGGCAATGCTGGTTTTTAGGAGGCTTGGGTCATGAAAGTTGGATGTTCACAGTCACTCTGTCCAGCTGTTTTATTTAAACACCTCTGGTTCCATAGGTTGTTACTACCTGATCTTCTAGGAGTCTAAAATCCATCAAAACTGCCTGTGACAAAGTAAACAAAAACCAAAAGGTGACCCCTTTGGAGAGGTGACAACTATAGCTTATCAGTCACATTCACTAAATGTTATCACATTTAGTTGCTGTCAATTTGTGAGGCTGCATAGGTAGCTTGGGAAGGCAAGAAGTCTGGGATGTGCAGGCCTAGTCTGAATCCTACCCATCACTTCTTCACTTTGGGACTGAGAACAAATCACTCAGTCTTTCTGATCATCAGCTTATCAGGATGATACATGACGATAACACGCACTCTACAAAATAGCTTATGTTTATACATTGTCTAGCACAACATCTGGCACTGGTAGACACAGTAGCTGGCAGTTATTATTATTTCAAAGAATATGGTTTGCAGAGCCAGTTTTGGAGGCAGCATGATGCTGGGGACAGAACAGCAACTTTGGAGCAAGATCTGGTTTTCAACTCTGGTTCTTTTACTTATTATCAGCAAAAGGTAGTAAATCATGTATCATCTCTGGGCTGCAGTTTCCTCGTTTGTAAATGGGGTAATAAGAAAACCCACTTGAAAGGGCTGTTATGCAGATTTAAAGATTAAAGCATATAAAAAATAAACCCTGAGTATACTGCCTGGCACATAGTAAACATATAAAAAATAGTTGCCGTTCTTGTTGTTATTATTTAATTTCATGTCCAAATCTTAAGGAACTCAAAATAACATTTTAGTCCTGTTCCTCTCCAATGTGTATGGAAAATCAAAGGTAGAACACCATTCCTACTGTGTCTGGTTATCCTTACTGCTCCCCTCCCACCCACCCTAAATACAGACCCAGCTAATCTGTAGCGTTTGCTGATTTTCATGGTGTAAATTCTCCCACCCCAGCCACTCAGACTGCTGATACGACATCAATGAACAGAGCTTAGAGGAGATACTAATAAGCAGCTATTGCAGCAGGAGGAGCCCCCTCCAGCTGGGTTTCCCCTCTTCCTGAACCCAAATAATACACAGGAACTATGAAATCTCATCACCTGTGTTGCTCCATGTGATATACTGACCAAGTGCCCCTGACTGGGAATTCGGACTATAACTCACAGGACTGGGAATCAGGAAACTTGGATTTTAGTCATGACTCTCCAGAAACCATCTGACCTTGGAAAAGTCACTTAGCCCCTTTGAGTCTCAACTAAGTCAGCCCCCTACAGGGTTTGTAAGATTTTTTTCTGACACTAAAAATCATTATTCAGTTAATCCAAAGATATATCTTTTCTATTGCTTTATTCTAGTCTTTTAATCTGAGACAGAATGGAGAGACCATGGGTTTTAGCAAGCTCTACGGGGAGAAAAAGAAAAGATCTTTATAGGTCCTAATGAATGTTTACTCTCTGAAAGGGATTTTATTGATCATTACAAGAGTATATTCTGAAAAGAACCCCGCCATGATTAGATATTTGCATAAAGCAGGTTTTACCTTCATTTTAGGGTTGTTAATGTGATAATCAGCTTGGAATTGCAGTTTGAAAAGCATAAGTGCTGCCCCCTCTTAAGATATGATTTTAAACAGGTCTTTTCTACATTGCAAAAATGTAGTCATGCTAAGATAAGTAGGTTTATTTACTTTGAACAAGTGCTATAAGCTTCAGTATATAGTTTACAGTATCTACCTACAAATAAATGATGACTTCATGCAGAATGATGGCATATTTTAAATAACGAGTGATCTACACTTTACTCTCAGGAATATACATATCAGTGCTTTGCGAGAAATCCTAGGAAACATGTGGAATTAAAACAGTATGAGTTCATTTTACTTTGTTTGGTGCAAGCATAATGTCATGACATTTTAACGTGCCTGCTACTGACATATGCATGTTACACCTGAAACAGAGAGACAATCTTAATAAAAACATAGAAAAAATTCTCTTTGATTAAAGTATGGAAAGTGTCTAAATTAAGAATTTAGAAGGATGTAGAAAATGTTAATAAGTAATTTACTGTCTTAGAAACTTATACCTGAAAACTACCAATTGTCTCTCCTCCTTTTTGTATCAGCAATACTTAAAATCTTCATCTTGGCAACACTAAAGCAATCTATTGATTGTGTTATTTCGGACTATTTGTTCTTTCACTGAACAATTTGTCGATGGTTAGGATTAAACAGACAGATTACTAGGTATTCATCCATAGCATGAATATTTGTTGCACACCTACTATGTGAGACACTGTTAGATAGGCTAATTATATAAAGATGGATTAGACTTAAATTCTGTAGCAAGTTGAATGGTGGCCCCCCAGAAGAAATGTTCATGTTCTAACTCCGAAGAGTAGTGATGTTACTTTATTTGGAAAAAGAGACTTTGCCAGTATAATTAAGAATCTTGAGTTGAGGAGATAATCCTGGGTTATCTAAGTGGGCCCTACAACTGACGATGAGAGAAAGGCAGAGAGAGATTTGACACAGACAGAAGAGGAGCCAGTGTGGCCACGGAAGCTGGAGTGATGCGGCCATAAGTCAAGGAATGCCACCAGCCATCAGATGTTGGAAGAGGAAGGAAATTAATTCTACCTTAGAAGCTCAAGAGGGAGGTTTGATTTCAACCTTCTGGCCTCCATAACTATGGCAGAATAAATTCATGTTCCTTACACTACCAAATTTGTGGTAATTTGTTATGGGAGCCTCAGGAAACTAATATAGATCCTGTCTTGAGGGAAGAGAACATATTTGTTTCTACATTATATTGTCACTTTAAGATTGATTAAAATAGGAATTTAAAGAAGGAGAGATTGCTTTTTATGGGAGGTACCAGAACATATTTACTAGAGAAAGAAAGATTTAAGAATCCTTTAAAAATGAAGAGGATTTAGATTTAGAAATACGGGACTGATGACAGTGTGCGAGAGGGTGGCAGTGCACGGGGAATGGCTGGCACACGTGTGTCTGGGGTGAAGGTGAACAGTGTATTCCAAGCAGAAGGAAGCTCGCAATAGAAGCCCACAGGCTGTAAAGTGAGAGACCTGTACAAAGAAGAAGAAAGAGTCTATTAGCTTTGGAATGGAAGAGAAACATAGAAGACTGGAATCAGAAAGAGTTGCATGTCTCCAGCTAGAAGATGGACTTCATCTTATAATCTGTAAGCAATTTGGTTAGTTTTTAAGTAAGAGGATGCTGGAGTCAGAACTGTGTTCAAGAAGGATTTCTGGCCAAGGTATGATTTAGGTGGGAAAAAGTGCTGGATGTGTGGAGAGGCTTGTTTGGAGGAGATGATATTAGTCCAAGGAAGAGTATTGTCATGGGCTGAAATGTGTCTCCTCCAAATCTATATATTTAAGTTCTAATCTCCAATGCCTCCAAATGTGACTATTTGAAGATAGGGCTTTTATAGAGGAATTGAAGTAAAATAAGGTCATATGGGTGTGCCCTGATTCAGCATGACTGGTTTCCTTATAAAAAGAGGAGGTTACAGCACAGACAATGTACAAACCAAGGGTGGCCCAGAGAGGACACAGCGAGAAGGTAGCTATCTGTAATCCAAGAAGGCACAAGAACAATACCAATTTTATAGTTGCTATAAAACTGCTTTCTTTCCAAGGATATTAAAGAGGATCTCTTCTGGTTCACAAACTCCATGAATTTTGCTCCTGTCTTCTTGATTATAAATAATGATATGGGACAAATGCCGCCTTCAGGTATTTGTTGATTGAGTTATGAAATATGCCCATTGCCTGAGCTTCTGGGCATTTGATATAGTAATCCTTCTTGATCATCTTTTTTCTTTCTTTTTTTTATTAAGAAACTTTTTTTTTTTGTTCTCACCCAAGGACATTTTTTCATTGCTTTTATAGAGAGAGAAAGGGAGAGAGAGAAACATTGATGTGAGAGGGAAACATCAACTGGTTGCTTCTTTTATGTGCTCAGATCAGGGATCATAAGCACTTGGACCCGGGATCGAACCCACAACCTTTTGGTCATAGGACAATGCTCCAACCAACTGAGCCACACCAGCCAAGACATTGATTCTTCTCTTTCTAACATGTCCCACATTTACCCGTCAGTCAGGCTAATGCTTGATTAAATGGATGGGCTCATCCTGAAGTTGAACAGCAGTTGGGTAGTAAATGAAAAAGATATAAACTATCTCTGTAGTTCATACTGCAGGTATCTAACTGAGAAGAAAATATTGTTGGGACATGTGATTCAGTCAAAATGCAGCTCTAAGAAGTGGGGTCAGGGGCTCTAACAGATGTCAAATCAGATTGCCCAGTGGGGGTTAGTACAATATTCTTCAGCCTTCTGCAGTGGGGAAATTACAACTCGTGGAAAACAAAGGAGATCAGAAAAAGTCTTGATTTTTCCCCATTTACACATTTTTAAAAGGTCTCATGGAAAACACAGCTATTGACCACCTAACCCTGTGCTTGCTGCATGGATCAGCCATGAAGCTGACCAAATCTCTGAGCACCCAGCACCACCCAGTGTGTTTTAGGGGAGAAGGAAAGGTCCAGGCTCTCAGAGAGCTGACAATCAATCTGGGAGGGAGGTCACATACTTAACAGCTTATCACTATTGGAAACTAAAACAGAACGGACTGAGCTGAAGTTGTCGGACTTGCTGTGGGATGCTAGACATCTGATTATTTCCTAATATGTGATTAGTAATAGGCCAAGTGAGAGACTATGAAAGGAGAGAGAGACCCATCTCTACCCAAAGAGCTCTTAGGTCAGCTGAATACCCAAGACTTAGATGAAACAGCTAGGTAACAAGAAACTGTGCCCAAAGGAATGATGTCTTTATGTAGGTAAGAATGTAGAATTTCAGAAAACTAAGAGAACTATATAAGCCAGTTTCCATCCACACAGCAAATATTGTAAGTTGTTTACAATGTTCCAGTTTCTGATAAAATGATGGAGAAGACAGACATGATTCCTATCCTTACGGAGCTTATAGTCTAATGTGAGACAAATGTTAGTCACATAATTTCATAGATATTAGAAACTGTGGTATGTGTCTTGAAAGAATATTATTAGGGGGAATAGTCTGGAGAAGTAAACAGTGAGTGGCATTTAATCAAACATTCAAAGAGTAAGAATCAGGCCATGGAGGTGGGGGGTATTTAGGTACAGGACAGTATGGACAGAGACTTGAGGTGGAGAAGGCACTGTCCACCTGCAGAAAGACAATATGCTGATGAGACTGGAGCACTGAGTGGGGCAGAAGGGCCTCTGATGAAGTGAAACAGCAATTCTTGTTGCTGAAGGTTCTGGGGGTCATGGTCATCTTTAAAGATCTGTTGAAAGCTATGTATGCTCTTCAGAAACATGCTCATCCATTCCCTACTCAGGGAGACCACAGGTTTCCAGAAGCCTGTCTGTTAACTTCAGAGATTCTGCCTTAGGGACAGATGTGATGTGAGATAGCTCTCGGGAGGAAAAGGAGTTTTGGCACTAGAGAGTGTTTGGAATCAGCAGTGTTTGCAGGACTGCAGGAGACCAAAGGTTCTCACCAGGCAGGGTTTTTATCGGTCTCACTCCAGTTCCACTGAACACTCTGGATTCACAAAAGTCAAGGTGAATAATAGGGGCAAGGATATTTCTATGCTCGTGTGCATCTTAAATTTGCTTGCAATGCTAATAGTGGCATTTGGCCTTTAGATAATGACTTTTCTCCTTCTCCTCCTGGCTCAGCTCTCTCTTCCAGGGCAGTTCCCATCAGCACCAGTGAGTGGGTACAGTACGTGAGGCTGTGGCAGAGAAAAAATAGACTCCATGGCATTGATTTTCTGACTCAATGGGCTTCAAAATCATCAGCAAGAATATTAGCGAAGCTGTTGAATATAAACCTTTCCTAACGCATTTTTAATTAGTGTTTGGTCAGTTAAGTTCATTAGTTTATAAAATATGAGGGTGGAAATGCCTATTAAAATGAATTCATGTTTGGTGAGGTAAACCTTTTCATAAACTTAAAACTACAAACTAGGTGCTTCCTTTAAATGGGAAGTGTGGGCAGGCAGGTATGCAAAGTCCCCTACAGAGACTATTTTCGATATTAATTATCTTGCTGTGCCTTAAATGGGTTTTGTTTGGGTGTTAAAAGGCTTGTGAAGATTAGATTATTTAAATGGCAGAAATCAATTTTCCTGAACCTGAACAGTTTTTTGCAGTCAACCGTAAAAAGCCAAAGCAGGTGGGGAGAGAGGGGAGTTTTATGCATCTCGTTTCTTCTATTTCAAATGTGAAAACAAAGTGAATTGTTAATACAGGGGAGAAACCAGGGTGTGCATGAAAGGGAAAGCAGAAGGTATGAAGCACAATTGTCTTTCCTCGGCTGATGGAGGACCGGGTGGTGAGGGGAATCCAGCAGCTGTGGCCATGGCCAGAAACCTCATCATAAACTATACGCCCTAAGCTCAGAAGATTCTTAGTTCAGGTGTCAGGAGGGCTCAGGCAGAAAATGTAAGGTAAAAGTGTGTAGCATGATTGCTTAGAGGAAGAGCTGAAATATGCCCTGAGGCAAAGGAATGTCATCCCTCGAACTACAAATGCCTTCCTTGTTTCCAGGGTCAGTGTAAAGCTCAAGCCAAGGTTTGATTTCAGTTCAGCAGAGTAATAGACTGTAGTCTACTAAAGACCTGTGCTCAGCTCTGAGCTGGACCTATCTGCAGAGAGCTTCCTTTTAGGCCAGGGAGAGAGGCCTCATGTGTCAAGGTAACTAATGCAGAGAAGGCTGTGCTACGTAGGAGCCATGATGAACAGGACTAATGTAGGAGGCCTGTGACATGTTTGGTTAAGTGTATTAGTCTTCTAGGGCAGCCATAACAAAGTACCACAGACTGGGTGGCTTAAACAATAAAAATTTATTTTCTCACAGTTCTGGAGGCTGCAAGTCCAAGATCAAGGTGTCAGCAGGTTTGATTTCTCCGGAGGTCTCTCTGCGTGACTTGCAGATGACCACCTTCTCTGTGTGCATATGCCCTTGGTGTCCCTTCCCCTTCCCATAAAGATACTAGTCCTCTTGAATTAGGGCCCCACCCTTACGACCTCATTTAACTTGAACTGTCTCCTTCAAGGCCTTGTCTCCAGATATAGTCACATTGGGAGTTAGAGCCTCAACATACAAATTTGGAGGAATACAGCTCAGTTCATAACAAGGGGTGAATGGATGACTGATTTGATAAAAGGGAGAATTAAAAATACAAGTCCATACTGCTATGACAATAAACAGAAAAGCAATATTAATTTTGACTTGAATAAGGGACATTTCTCAGAGGCTGTATAATTTGAGCAAACCTTGAATAATGGAGAGAACACTGAGGACAATGTGAGGGAGGGAAGGGAAGTGACATCTTGCAGAGGGCACAGAAGACTTTCACAAGAGTCTAAGCTTAAAATAAAATTATCTTCTGCAAATCTTAGTATAGCACTTTCCACAAAGGAGAAAGATGGTGAATTGAACATTAAAATCTCATCATATATATAAATTACTGAAATACATATAGTATCTCCATATTATGATAAATTGAAAGGGAATGGGAAATTAGAACATTTTAAATGATGGTGAAATATACACAGAGGTATGCACAGAGAGGAGAGAAGAAGAAAATGTATTTAGGAAAGAAAAAGAGAATGGATCCTTCTGTCCCCTAGGATTCTGCCATCTGTGGAACCATGAGGGAAGGCAAGCACTAAGCTGTTTTCTTACTCAGTCATTCATTCCTCATGACAATAGGAAACCACATTCAATTTATCTCTGAATTAGCTAACAGAATGTTCTAGAGCCTAAGTTTGAGTGATTTATTTCACATGGTAGTTTTACACAAAGAAATTTTATGCATTCCTTTAATATTCAAATGGTTATTAGCAAATAGGATGAAGAGGCAGAGAGAAGTAATTTTGAAGAAGAGGGATGGAGAAAGAAGAAAGATGAGATGAAGGGACACCTAAAAGAAGGACTGAAAGTGAGAAATGGTCATTTCTAGTGAGGGAGAAGAGCAGAATCAGGAGTTGAATAGGCTTATAAATGGAGTGCTAGTCAAAGCAAGCACATTAGTTTTGTGAGTTTCTGTTGCAGTTCCTCTATTGTTTTCATGAACTATTGAAAAGCAAGACAAAGGGGATTAATGCCTCCCTTTATAGCATCTGCTGGTTAACCTGTGATTACAGTTCTTCTACTCCTTTTCCTGAGATCCTAAGAGGCTGTGTTCTGAATGGCAGAGGGACAGTAGACCACGTGAAATAGATTATTCTCTGGGTTTCAAAAACAGGAATTGAGCAACATCATCCTATAGTCTAGCAGATTGATTCTCAACATTCTCCCTCCTCCGGTCACACCTGAGTGGAAGGCACTTTCATCATCCAAGCTGATGGTCACGGCAGGGACCCCCTTGAAGGTAGAGATGCTACAGACTCCTCCAGGAGGGGGCTTCAGAATTTCAGAGGTGGAGGATATTTAGAGGGTGGGGCATGGCCAGGTGGCTGATGTAGTATGAAGTCTCCTTTCTAGGAAATTTCAAGGTTCCCTTCCAAACATAACCCCTACTGAACACACCTAATTTCAAAACACTGTCATAGAATTCTATCTACATTAAGGCCCCCAGTCCGAAACCAAAGCCTGATACCCAGCCCAGAGGAGGCAAGAGGTCATATAAATTGATCTGGATAGCCAGAGGGCAATGGGAGGATATGCCATGGTTACCTGAGCTATTAGCCTTGTCTTTTCTCATGGCAAGCCATTCCACCCACAAGGCATCCCCAAGAAAACCCCTACAATCTGCTCTAACCTTATCCTGCACAGCACACCTTCCCACATGAGTCCAGGCCCAGGCACAGTTCCCCACACAATTTCCCTGAACTTTCAGCCATTTTGATAGATGATGAGGTTTAATGTCAAATTCCCCATCACTCTTCTGTGCATTTATTATACTCAGAATTATAAGGGATAATTTTTTAAATGTTTAGATAATCCTGGTCTTTGAGGAACTTAACACTTATAGACTATATAATGAAAAACTCTAATTAAACAAATAAAATGATAAAACTAGTGTTCTTTTGATCATTTCCATGGTGCAGGGCAAATTGCAAACTTGTTCTCTTTACCACTGTTTTTTAAAAATCAAAATCAGGTAAAAAGAAGTCCAAAACAAAAACAAATTGAAATGAAAACCCAAAGGCAGCTTTGAGAGAAAGGCCATTCCAGTGGTAACTATGTAGAGGCAGGGAGCTTCTGCCTCCTGACCTTGTTTTGGCTGTGGTGGGAGGTTTAGGGGCTGCCTGAATATCTTTTAAGCCTCAGATAACACTGGGCCCCAACAGACAAGCCATTTTTTCTTCCTTGGCCGCCTCATTGCACGTTAACTAGAAGCCTCTTGTATCATGGCCATGTTGATTACATTTGCCATATCCAACTATGTTCCTAAGAATGGTACAGACACAACTGGCTGATTCACTCACTCAAGGGAAAGTTGAAAGATTGGAGTCTGAGTAGGAGAAGCATTAGAAGTAAGCTCTTGCAAGGGATATTTCCCAACTGATTTAAAAAGACATTATTTGTTGAAACAATAGATATTTAGGTAGGTTGAGAAGGTTTCTCTATTTCTCTCCCTTTTTGTGCATTACAGATGGTAGCCTTTTCTTGGAGGGACTATTTCCATTAGTGTTGCATTTTATTGAGATCACTGCCTCTCACCAGTAGGTTAGAGGCATTAGTGCTCTGATTTTTAGCCACCGTGACCTCTCATTACCCAGGCTGTTTTGCTTCATGATCACATAAAGCCACAATAATAGAACAACTGACATTTTAGATTTCATCACAATTCATATTTTGTTTAGCACTTTTCCTGCCGTACTCTTTAATTTCTGTGCACGGTGAAGTGCCTCATTTCCACAGAAATGAAGTTACACCCAAAGCCTCCATGTGCTTTGTTTCTAGAGGTAGTGATTTATTTCTGAGCTTCTGTGTCGTCCTACCCCTAGTGGGCAAGCACACACATGTATGCACACCGAGTACTTTGTCTTTTCCAGACTATATTATTTCTGGAAATAATATATCTTTCCTAAGATGAGATAGGAAAACAAATCTTTGCTCTGCTCAGTTGTTTATAATACCAAAGGCCATCAGGAGTCACAGAGCAAACACATTTGAGTGCATGCTGGGTGGACATGACAACCAAAGCCTGCTTCTTTTATAGATATTTCTTACTGTTGGTTGAGTATATAAACCCAGACACACACAACTTTAGCTAATTTTTACTGAGCTTACTGTTTCATAACAGGTGCTTTAAGTGTTTCCTGAATGAAGTGGCCATATTTTCCCTCTTGACTTCAATCGATCCATCAATATAAAGGATCACATTATTTTGAGTGTGTGGACAAAACTTTAGCTGCATGTTGAAAATATATTTGCCTTTCTCATTGTTTGGGTGGTTGTATAAAGGGTCTGAAAATCTGAACACAATCCCAAATAAAGCAATGAGGTCATATGCTGCCTCTATGGGAAATAACTTTTTTCATGTATGGAGCTTAGGAATTATAGAATTTCCTGTTGCTGCCATATGTGGGGTTACACCATAGGCAAAAGCTCTGACTTTCCATGAAATATCTGTTGCTGTAACTGACTATTCCAGAAGAACAATAAAAGGCTGTGGCTGGGTTGCCTCTATTTTAGCATCAGGCTTCGATCTTTGTCTTTCCTATTTCATGCAATCTTAGCTACCAGAACGCCTGGACTTGAGGCCTTTTGCTTTCTTTGTCTTTCAGCTTTTTTTTAACACGTTAATATTTGATTCATTTCCTCTCAGCTGTTCATTTAGTTTCCTGTCTAATCCTTTTTATCTTGTTGCACTTCCTTACCTCTTGGCCAATTTGCACCTCAGATAGATATCTTCCCTAACCTAAACAAGGCCTGGATCTTTTAACACACTCCACCAAATAACTTGAGTTCAGCGAAATGTGACATGAGGAGTTCTGGTCCAAAACACTGAGAGGGAAGGTGTTTGGTAGATGTCTGGAAGATGAAAGGTGGGTGGAAAAGATTGCTGGATAAATCAGTGGAGGGAGTCAGCGTTGAGAGCACACACAGGGAACGCTTGTAATAGAGGTAAGAATCATTTTTCAAAAGATGGTCCCCCGCCCCCGCCCGGCCCCAGAATGTGATGGCGGGCATGAGGAGTTGAAGTAAGATGAGGGTTAGAGATTAAGGTGGCTGGTTGGAAAGCTGCCTCCTAAATGGCCATATGAGTGAGGCTTCTCACGGTGACATTTGCCTCTGGAATGAAGCATAAGAATTTCCCTATGAAGAAGTACAGATCCCTAAATGACAGTGCCTCAAGTCCTTCCTTTTCTTTTTGTCTTTTGGGGGTTCTTGGGCTGCCTGGTTCTGATCCACGTGCGCATGACAACGAAAGCCTGCCAGTCAGCTGGTGCCGCCAATGTGCAGAAGATGTTGCTGCAGCCCCTCCCTCGGGGTGGAAAGGAGAACTGGCTCCAGGGTGGAGACAGAAAGGACTCTGGAATTAGTGCATTTAAGATGTGCAGCTGAGTTTGGAAGAGATGCTTCTGGATCTGGAAATGTGGAAATGGGTGGGAGACTGAGAGGACAGCTGAGCCAGTTGGAGAGCACAGCAGTGAAAACAGCGACAGAGGGTCAAATGTTAGGAGCTCAGAAATGCCTGCAGTTACAAGAGAGCGTGAGCTTAAAACTCATTAGCATTTTTGTAAACAGTAAAACTCTTGTATATGAGATTTAAATATAATAAATGTATATATTAAATGTAAATGATAAATATAAAATACAATAAATATGATGAAATGAGGGGCCAAGGCTTACTTGCTGAGCATCCCCCTGCACTTTAGTTTGTAAGATAGATTCCACAGCATTTCCATAAAATACTGGGGTTCCAAAGAATACAATTTAAAGTCTATGTGACCGGACTATAAGTTTTGATGAAGAGGAGGGCTGGAAGAATGTTGGAAGGTTGAGTTGGGAGCAACTACTCAGAAGACTTTGAGTTTGCATTTTATTCTGGAGTCATTGGGGACTGAAATCTGGGCATTTAAAATGTAAGAATTTGGAAATAAACACTGTATATATGTTGAGAAGAGTTGAACTTTCAGTGCTAGGTGGCATCAGAATGGCCACATGAGGTGAGAAGCGCAGGAAGATTCCAGGTAGGAGGAGCTGGGCCAGGATGGAGGAGGCAGGAAAGTAAAGAGTAGGACGCTGGGAGAGATGCACGTGATTCCACACTGATGGAGTGTGGTTGGTCAAAGTGGGCATAGAGGCAGAAGTAGGACAAGCCCTCTCAGAATCAGTGATCAAATATAAATGCTGTTATTAGCAGTGACAAGAAATGAGACCCAAAAGGAGAAGCAGCAGGTTTGTGAAAGGGGGTGCTTTGCTTAGGGAATTTAAGATGCTGACTTCAGAGTCCAAATTAATTAGGGATCACAAGGGAAGCTGAGGACACGTTGCTGGGCTGAGAGAGATATTTGAAAGTGGACATCGGAAAAAAAGGTGAAGAGGGAAACTCACTTTTACTTGCTTCGGTTCATAATGCTCTCCAGTTCAATAAGACAATGAAGTAGGGAAAGACCTCCTCTATAAACTTTCTTCACAATTCCAATCCCAGCCCAAGGGGCTTCCAGACCTTCTTCCCAAGAAGCCCACCCTGCAGGACAGTTGGCATTAGAGGTCAGCCTGGGGAATGCAGACTGCTGGAAAGACACACCCCAGCAGGAGTTGTTTCCCAGGTGGAAGGAGGAGGGAGTGTTGCACCGTGGGAGGGGGCTGCTGCCTCTCTCTGAATTGGAAGGGAGTTCCTCTGCAACCCAAGGGCACACTGCTCCCCTGTCACCTCACAGACCCTGCCTCTCAGGAATGGTCCTCTGAATTGTATGGCTTGACAACTTGTTGAAAACTCTCAAAACACCTGGATTTGAAGGTTAAAATTCACAGACAAAAACATTTTGTTCCCACAGTAAGTGATGATCATTAGTCAAGCTATTTAGAAGACAATAAAATTGCCTCTCTTACTTGCAGGTGTCTCGGCTGGACTCCCACAGATCTCCAGTCGCTGGTCCTGGCCAGCTGTCCCGGTGAAGGGGTTTGTGAAGCAGGGAGCACACGCTCTCGTGCCAGGTCTCCCTGCCAGCTGTGGGCGACCCACCTGCCTCTGCCCTCTTGGGTGGCAGCTGAGGATGGCACTCAGGGCACAAGCCTGCCTCAGGTGCAGGCTCGAGGGCAGGGTGCTGCAGTTCAGGCAAGCTCTGAACCCCTCCCCTTGACAAGGCAGCAGAGGGGGAGACTCATCTGGGCCTTTTGTTTTCTCTCTTCTGCTAATTGACATGGACTGGGCTCCATTTCTTTGGCTTCGTTTGCAAAGGTATTTGGGATTAAGGATCCCATATAAATGGAAATTATCTTATTGAAAGGAAAAAGCACAAGTGTGTATAAGATGATGAGAAACGATTCACAAAGGCTTTCGGCATTATTCATATGTCCTTTTCACTGGTTGCGCATAATAGATGACAAACAGGGATAATGCAAGAACATTGCTTTCCTGTTGGCACTCTTGTGGATCTATGCCTATATTGCTCCACTCCTAGATTATTTCCATAGTTCTCTAACCACTCAATCTTCAGTCTATCTCCACTATCACACTGTTTGAAATGCACAACAGGATACTACCATATTCCTGGATAAAGATAATCAATCAGTGAATTGGTCAGTCGATGCAGGGATGGGGAGGATGTGGAACGACTAGCAACTACAACTTTATAGACTGCTGATGGGAATGTGAATTGGGACAGGCCCTGGAGAGTTTAGCATCATCTACTGAAGTTGAACATCAGGTTACTTTTTGACTCAGCATGTATGTGTTTCCTGAGCTAAATACTGGTTACATGACTGTGTTCACTTTGTGAAATTCAACAAATTCAATAATATACATACAGAATAAATTAAGTTTACTTATTCCATATCTTTGTTATACTGAACAAAATATATAAAAGCAACAAAATAAAACTCCGACTGTTCTGATCACAGTCTCTCCAGCACAGAAACCACGAGTGCTTCTCTGCAGCTTCTAAGTCAAAGCTGGAACTCCTTAAACTTCCAATATGAGTTTTTACAATCTGTCATCATGTATTTCTCTCGCCCCAACTCCTACTCATCCCTACAAGCTCCACTGGAAGTTTTAAATCATTAGTTTACCATGCACTTGTATACCTTCAAGATTTTGCTTGTGCTATTCCCTCTGCTTGGATACGCATCCGCAGTCCTTAAATTGATGTCCCAGCTCAGAAAAATGTCACTTCCTTTAAGGAACCTTCCCTGACTTCCCTGGACAGATATATTCACTTTTAACACTTAATTTCGCTGTTAAAACACACCTTACCTAGTTCTCAATAAACCCTTAAATGTTTTTGCTAGATTAATGATTTCTTTGTGAGTAGGGCAACCTGAGATAATGGGATTTATTTTTCAAAGAATCCTCTGATGTGGAGAGATGCAAAGACCGCAGCTAGGAATTATAAACTTTACTGTTTCTCATTCTGCTTACTTAATGCTGCTACCCCACCCCTCGCAAAGGAAACTCATCACTGTGGCTTCAAAGCTTTCTATGTGGCTACATTATTCACAGTGCTATCTTTTGACGGTTCCAGTTGCAGCTGCAGACTAAAGATAACTTTATTTTGCTCTTATCTTTTGGGCACTAGGGAGAAATAAGAAAGATACAGGTATTTTTAAATTTCAAGTTAAAATAATATTTTAATCTACAAAGAATGACAAGAATAAAATAGGGTGAAATTCTGCCACATTCATAGGACTCTTTATGCTTCTTGAGCCCAGTTTCATTTTTCCAGCTGGATCTCTGGAGAAGTTCCTAGATGTCAAGATTTCACTTTTTGCTGGATTAGGTCTCTGCATATTACCTTGATCTCAATGTATGTTAAGTTTAAATAACTCAGCTAATCTGATCTGAAGATGTATTCTGTTGAGTGGAGATAATAACTCTCAGAGTTTTGAAGTCAGTGTGAGTCAACACAAATAAAGCTCTTAGAACCTGGCAGATCCTCAAGTTCTCTTCCTTTCCTCCCTTGCACATCAACACAGAAGTCCCATCGGTAACTTCAGTTTGTGATCGCTCTCCTGACCCTGGGAAAACCTGGGAAAACCACAGAGCATTTGTGCATTAGTTCTGACTTGACTGTAACTGCTGTTATGGGCATTGGCAAGCCTTTGGTTATTTTGTTTTAAAAATATCATTGAAAATGTATTTACCATTGATCTAGGACAAGCTGTAGAATCAGGACATGTGTTCCCTTAGAAGTTAAGATGAAAAAGAAATCAATGGAGAACAGCTTTTTCCCTCTTTGCCAGGTCTGACATCACAATGCGCATTGTTTTCTCTGGAATCAGCAGAATATGAATACGTTCATATTATATATGGGCACTGCACCAATAATGTCATGGTTGGAAGAAAGACTTGCAAAACCAGACAGCTAGGGTTCAAATTCCACTCTACCTCCAAACAGGTGTATGACTTTGGGTTCTAGTTTTATTCTTTGTCTTCTTTTTTGTTTAATAAAATATTATTAGAATGCCTTTAATAATAATCTTGAATTTGGGGGATTGTTTTGAAGATTATTGAACTGCATATGAAGCATTTAGAAAAAAACCTGGCCCCACATCAGTCTTTGCTAAAACTGATCCACCTCTACCAGCATTACTATCATGTAGGAAAAATCTTGGCCATTCCATAAAGAAACCCATCTTATGTTAATATGAAAAACAGTAATTCCTTACTTGTTTACCATTTGTGTTCTTCCTGGATTTATTTCTCATTTGTATTCTTTCTTAAAATTTTATTTATCTTCTCTACCCATTTAAAATCTTTACCTATTAGTAATTTCAAATAACTTATATATATATCTTTTATATAAAAATTACTAATTTCAAATAAATAAATAAATAAATGTTCAAACTAGATTAAATTTGCTTCAAGATAAAGACAAAGTTTGCTTAAATGACTCTAAAGCAAAATTTTGAAGTTAAAATATTCTTAGCATTTTAGACACTTGTCCTATATTTTATAATATTTCAGGTAAAACAATAAGCTGACATAATTGATCACAACTGTTTAAATTGCAGCTGGTGTTTTAGCCAAGCAATCAATATTTAATTATGTATTTTATTAGGAAAATATTTCCAAGGGCTTTAATCCTATCTTTAAGCAAAATGACAAATGTACCAATCCAACTGTTTTTACCTCACTTATATTTTCAACTTGATTAATGGGCTTCAAAATTACACTAAGATTTTTGACTAAGAACAGGGTGATGGGATAAAGGATGAATAATAAACATGCACATACCATTTTTTCCTATGTAATTTTATTTGCTGAATTTATATAAATAATATATTTATAATTAATTTCATATTTTCAATTATTTTTTCTTAATACTTTTCTTCACAATTTTCCAAGTTAGCATAAGCTGTAACCATTGAACTTTTAGGAGACAAAGTATAATAATAATAACAATACTTATGGAGTTCTTACTTTGTATCAGAGACTGTTTTAAGCACATTTTATTCATTTACCTTAGTTCTCACAAATAACATATATACTTATTTTACAAATGAGAAATTGAGGTATAGGAAGTTTACTTTGCCCAAGAACACCTAGCTAATAAAGTAGGATTAGAACCTAAGGAGGACAATTTTAGGGCATTGATTGAGTAAACGCTTTCTTAAAGGGTCAGGTAGTAAATATTTCAGGCTTTGAGGGCCATATGGCTTCTGTGTGGCTGTGTTAAAAAAAACCTTTAGTTATGAACACTGAAATTTGAATTTGATATAATTTTCATCTGAAACAAAATAATATTTTCTTTTGATTTTAGAAAACCTTTAAAGTAGCCTTGGCTGGTGTAGCTCAGTGGATTGAGCACAGGCTGTGAACCAAAGAATTACAGGTTTGATTCCCAGTCAGGGCACATGCCTGGGTTGCAGGCCACGGCCCCCAGCAACAGCACATTAATGTTTCTCTCTCTCTCTCTTTCTCCCTCCCTTCCTCTCTAAAAATAAATAAATAAAATCTTAAATAAAAATAAATAAAATCTTTAAAAAAACCCAAAAACCTTTAAAGTGTGTAATAAACATTCTTAGCATATGGGCTGTATACAAAGGGATGGGGTGGGGGCACATGTGGCCCTTGGGCTGTTAGATCGCCAACTTCTGTTCTTTGAAGACCTTAGCCTCTGTGCCCCAAGGACTTGTACAAACCGAAAAGGGAACAATCAAAGGCATGTCTCATGCCAGTGGTAAAGGAAACTCCTTATTTTATTTAGGACCAAGTTAATTATTATGACCAGAAGATACTGCTTATTAGAACATTTTTCTTTTGGTTTGAAAGTTAAAAGCTAACCAATTGGATTGTTAAAGTTTTCCTGGGTGTTCCCATTTCTTTTACCCTTGATAGGTGTAAATAACCCTCTCCCGGCTTAATCTATATAGTAAAAGCAAAGATGAGTAGTTATTGGGTTGGCTTTGTGAAAATACCAATTTAATGGAATAAATCAGAATGAGAAAGCCCAGTCTTAGGTTTTGAATTATGCTGCTTTGCCATTTACACTTATGAATTTACCTGATTCATCATCAAAACAGTATTTTGCTTTGTGTTGTGGCACAGGCATCTGGCTTGTTTTTTCTTTTTTATTATGGAAGAGAATTTCCCATTAAACCACCAGGAAGCATGATTAAATTTTAAAATAACATTGGCTTTGCAGTAACATCATTTTAATTGTTCTCCCTGCCAGCCTAGTTTATCTGCTGGCAACCACCTCATTCATTAGCACCTTGTCCAGAAGGCTCTCAGTGCATTATCTCCAAGACAGTTCCAAACACTAAGGGCAGGTCTATGTCTAGACCTGTCGTGTTGACGCACCATATGACTGTGGCTCGAGTTGCTGTGTAGGCACTGACAGCTTTCTCTCTGTGTACTGAGAGTTCCTCTTCAGAGGAACGAGACGAGAAGAAGTCAGTGGTGTTTGGGAGGCAAGCTTCTCAGCCTTGTAAAACTTAGCAGACCCTCTTCATACCATATAACGTCAGAATTCCATTTATTAGCCATACCAAGAAGGCTGAAAAGTTTATCTTCAGAAAATGAAGTGCTGTAAGAGCTTTTCATACAAAAGGCCTTACATTATTCCATGGGGACAGGGTAGCCAGATCATTTGGGAGGATCTTTGCAAGCTTGGAATTGTGGCTGCAAATGCTATTTTTGCTTGTTTTACAGTCCTTAATCAATGTCAGGTGCTTTTTCATCCATGATCACTTTTGGCCCTTATAGCATAACTCAGTAAGCAGAGAAGGTGTTATTATGTCTCTTCACAACTGAGGGAAGCAGAACCTAGATAGGGTTTATTGACCCATTGAAAGGGACTGGGAGTGAAAGTTATGGCAGGGACAGGAGTAAACTCCCAATGAAACTCTTTCTGCTGAAGTGCATAATGTACAGCACCTACGAATGGTTATATGTCGCCGCAGCTACCAGCTGTTTATGTATGTCGAAACAAATCTGAAGAGGAACTTTATAGGAAATTTCCTATTTAGGAGACTGATTCCAGTCACCAGGTTTGGACATTTCTAGAAATAGAAATCTGAGCTTGTCAGTTATAATTTTAAGGTCTCCTTTTCCTCTTCTATAAAATGGGAAGAAGATGCCTTACAAACTTACTGTGAGAATAGAGTGAGACTGAAGCATCTAGTACAGTGCCTAGCACTTAGCTGATGCTTAACAATCATTAGTTCCTTTCTTCCTTTTTAAAATTATCCTTTCTCTGAAGCAAAGTCTGCATGGGTAAAGCATCAGAGATAGTCAATCATCAGTGCTCTGTAACAAACATTCTTTAATTTGAAATAGGGTTAGCAAGTACCACTATGATTTTAACTTTCTCTTTTACCTTTAATACCTTCTTCTATTCTCAGTGAACTGAAATATGCAGACCAACAAAGACCAGGACTATTTGGGAACCGTGCAGGGGATGAGGGGCCTTAAAAGCTACTTTAAATTTTTAATGCTAAATTTCTTTATTGTGGTAAAATATATATATAACACAAAATTTATCATTTTAACCATTTTCAAGTGTATCTTTTGGTAGCATTAAGTACATTCATGTTCAACCATCACCACCATGCATCCACGTTTTCTCATTCCAAACTGAAACTCTGTCCCCATTAAACAGCAACTCCCCTTTGGCCTCCCTGCCCAGCTTCTGGTCACCACTGTTCTACTTTCTGTCACTATGAATTTGACCATTACAGGTACCTTATATGAACTGCTTTTAAATATCTACTCTCATATGTTTTTCCTTTCAAGTATCTGGAAACTGAATTCCTCTGTTGGTTGCAGTGTTGTGTTATGTAAGCTCAGTATGAAGTTAGTTGATGAATTTTCAGCTTAGAGGAGACCTTCACATTTAAAATTACAGATGGGTGGGGGGACAAATGATGATGGATAGAGCCTTGACTTGGGTGGTGAACACACAATATAGTGTACAGGTGATGTGCCGTAGAATTATGCACCTGAAACCTGTATGCTTTTGTTAATTGATACATTCAATAAAAAGGGAAAAATAAATTTAAAGGTAAATAAATAAAATTATATCTTTATTTACTCAACAACTAATCTAATCTAAAGTGACACTGGAACTGAGAAGAATTTATAAAATAATCAAAAATTTTTCTAAGAGCAAACATTACATCAATGATAATTATGCCCAGGATAGAATGGGTACCTATAGGCACACATGTTGTGTAAATGTATTTAAGAAAAATTGTTACTGCCCCATTAATTATCCAAAATGAAATAATACTAGATGTTCTGTGTCACTAAATAGCTTTTTTTGAACTTATAAAAATGAAGTAATAAAGTTTAAATTATTGAAAATAATTACATTGCTTTTTACAGTTATTGTAATACATGTAAATACATGTGTATTTGAATATGTGAATAGTTTTGCTTTACATTTCACTCTGAACAAGCATTTTTAGGATTATACATGTTTATTTAGTAGGCACCAAAGTTTCTAGTAGCTTTTCAATCTCTCCTAAAACTTTTAAAATCAGACCAGTAGTAACTATAAATGATGTTTTAAATGGCTAATAAATTCCATTTTAGAATCTCATCGACCTGCGTTTCAGATCCAACTAATAATAGGTTGGCACACATGATTTCAGTTATGCAGCAACCCCATGAAGGGAAGTTGTACTTCCATTTTACAGTTGAGGACATTGAGCAGGTTCAGAGACACTGACTGACTTCCCTACACAGAAGTCACACACAGAGCCACGCTGGTCTGGGACTCAGACTCGGCCTCTACCTCTAGGGCCCAGACTTGTTATCTCAAGGCTGCTGCATTGCACATCCCCAGGAGGCATCACGTGATGCACGCACTGCACTTTCTCTTTTCCATGTCATCATTTGCTTATGGCATCCCCTTTCTTTTAGTTTCTAGTGAAAGAAGGTTTTCACTATAATGCTTTACTACATAGTACGAGACTTTATCTCCCTGAAGACTAAAGTTTTCTTAGTCAGCCTGGTATCCTCCATGGGAACACACGTGTCACTCTCTGAAAACTTTATGGAATGAGGCGGAGTTGGTGCAGCTGCAGAGTATACCGTGTGAGGCTATCTTCCTGATGCCAAAACATAAGGACAAATGAGTAGAAATTTTAGTCGATTTTCCAGATGCTTTGCTTATAAACCCCTATTTGGAAGCAAATAGGGCTTCCAAAACACATGGCTATGCCCTTCATGTGGAAACATGAAGATTAATGATATATAGCATCATCTGTACTAATAGTGGAGCTAAGTCTCTGTTGCTAGGTAGACTAGCTGTCTTTATTATGTCCAGTTAACTATTGAAGTCAATCTTTTGTAAGATTTCAGGAAGACTACACAAGCTTAAGAAAAATTCAGTTTTCTCATTGGTAATGCAATGGATCCCTATATATATCCACAGATATAATGGCTGCCAAATTTTGATTTTTGTAATTTGGTAACAGAAGACAGCTTATGAGATAGATTATCATTAGTGTACCAAAATAGCAAGATTATTATAAATTTAAGTTATAAATTAAATCCTGGATAATTAGGGATCTTGGGTCTGAAGTTGTTTTATATTTAGGGCTCTCTTGATTATATAAATATATACATATTCATTGATACTATACAACTGATGTTTTAGATTCATCTTCCTGCACTATGTTGCATAGATAGCCCATCTGTCAAGTATTTCTCTTTTTGGCACCTCAATAACAGGAAATCTACTGGGGATCAATTGGCAGTCTATGTATCTGCTGTATATTATTTGAGACTATGTATTCATTTAATTAAAATTTCATGAAGCCTAAGATTATACTCTTTCCTTAGGCTATGAAAAACACACTATCTTCTGAATTGAATGCCACTATAATTGTATCTCCTCTGCCAATAACAAGGCTTTATATTCTTTGGGTTTTAGACAACTTTAATATAAACTTTCTTCCCAGATATTTTATAGTACCCTATAACACAATGAACTAACTTTATTTTATAAGCAGTCTTAGAAAGAGAAGGTAAGAACTGTCGGCCACAGGAGAGATGTTTCTGGATGAGAGCAGAGGGAAGATCAGGAGTCAGTGTGATGCCTGTCACTCCAATATCTACAGGTGTCAGCACCAGCTCCAATTAGTATTGACTTGACAGAAGTACAACCTCCTAAAAGCTTAAATGGCCTTTGGAGAAAAGAAAGTTGCTAGTAATTCTCCAGCCAGCAGAAGTGGAATTCTCACAACCTGAAACTAATTGAGGCTGAAGAACTAAGCATTTCTCTGGAGTCCTTTGACTGGAACTGGACAGCTGGAAGTGCCGTATGTTTTGGCTTTTGCATATAACTCTACAAGTTTGGTGTCTTCAATGACCATTGCCCATTAAAGGGCCCTAGCCATAGCACGCTGGTTATGGAAGAACTGTGGATAATGAGGTGCTCTTGAGGAGATTTAATTTTCCTCTTGACTTCTAAGAATCTGAAAACGCTCAATGAGCTTTCATCATGCATGTCATTCTTGATATCTATTTTCTTATCTTTCTCTCCTTCCCTTCTTCATACCCCAACTTTTTATTCCAAATTTTCATTCTGTATGATACCCTGAAGTCCAGAGTAACAGACAGGATGGAAATGTGCTAACCTGACCACAGCTAGGCTTAGCATAGAGGGGGCAAAGTGAACCATTTTGTTCCTTCTGTATCTCAACCATAACCATGTCTGTAAGAGGCTTCTGAAAACAGCTTCTCTTAGGCAGAAAAACTTCCATGATAATAAAGATGGACTGTAAGCATCTGAAAGGAATAAGGTGAAGTAATGCCCACTGGACAATCTTAGGATTGTCCCCACAAGGGGCACCCATATCAACCACTTACCAAACATTGGGAGCTATAACATACAACCCGCTGACATTATCTCATGCATTCCTCACACTTACCCTATAAAAGTTGTTATCATCCTCATTTTCCAGATGAGAACACATGATTAGAAATGTGAAGTTATAATCTCTCATTTTTCTCTGAATTTGGTGCCTAAGTGTTTACCCCTCTGCCATACCAGCTGCTTCTGTGCCCCCTTGACTTTGGTATTTGTGACGTGGCACTCATCCCCAGCTTCTCCTTTCAGCACTCTCCTATTAGTATTGGCTTCATACTATTTAATTTCATGTGGGAACCAACACCACTGAGATCTTAGCACCCATTTTATTTACCATCTCTATATGGCCCAGGACCAGCGTCACTGGCTACATCTCCTTTTCAGCAGTAGTGGGTATCTGGAGGTTTGCAAACCAAGCAGCTCCCCTACTTCACTTTGGGAATAGCCTGTCCTATGCAGGCTTGGTGGGACAATCAATCGAGCAGTTCTTTCTTTTTCTTTCTCTTAGCCAAAATAGCGGGAAAAGATCCAGCTAGGCACAACAGACCTCTTTCCGGTGTATTAGCATGTAGAACAGAAAACATAACACTCAAAAAATGATGGAGTCCCAATGAGAGTGGCTTATCCACACAACGTAGACCTCAGGAGATCCTCTGTCCTTTTTAGAGGTGGGTTCTCCGGTTTTCCTTCAATGCTGTCAGGTACCTCCTACTATACCATTAGATTTTTTAAATGATAGCCTGAAGCAATTTTGTTGTTTAAAGGGCATTAACCTCAAGTGAAATAGGTTCAGCAGGAAAAGCCCTGGAAACCCCAGTCCTACTATTTGAGTTTCAACAAGGTAAGCCAAGGCATTCATGTATGTCCTCCTCTCCTGATGTGTTCATATTGAACTGTAGCAAAGTAAGCTAGGAAAAGAAGCTTTTCACTAATCAAGACTCTGGGAAATGAACAAACTAGAGAAAGTCAGTACACAGGAAATAACTTCAAGAGACCAAGAGACCAAGAGAAATATGAGAGAAATCAAAACAGAGAAAATGAAGTTTGAGAAAAACAATCAGAGATGAGAAATGGGTATTTAGTTGGACAGGTCTTCCAGAAAACAACGTCTCTCAAATAAATTGTCACTGATATGTATGTCCTGTTCAATTACATGACTAATGCTGTGCTGTGTGGCACTTACAATCTAATGCAATTTGACTGACCTAATCTATCAGAAATGACACATCAAAAATGGGCCTGTCAGCATGAGAAATTGAAAAAGAAGCAACTCTTTGAAACTTCATTTTTAAATGAACTTTGAGAATGTTAATAAATTCGATTACCAACATTAAAAGAAACAGTTTTTAAGTACCCTTTCCCATCCCTATTGAAAGCCTGATGCCTGATAAACCAAACACTTGGAGTCTCTGATCAAGTCCCAGAGAGACCGGCTGCTCTGTGATCGGTCTCAGGGAATTTACATGCTCGAGATCACAGTCTTCTGAAAAATTCTTCTAATGTCATATTCTAAAATTTTCATATTCCACACATCGAGCTAGCTATTTTCTCCTCTCAGTCACTCCCCTTTTGGAAGAAAGAATTACCATATAAAGGATAGTCATGAAGTAGTCTGCCCTAACAATTTTTCCTCCTTTTGAGTTATAAGAGTCACACTCCTTCCTCAGGGTCCTCTTTCAGTTTTTGGTAAAAGGCAGTTAACTACTTCCTGTGCTCTGTCTGAGTAGCCAAGTCAGTATGGGTGCAATGGTTCTGTCTGCCCCTTGCCTGGCTGATCTCAGCCTGGCTGGGGTCCCTGCAGGTGTAGCCCTCTACAGCTCTTCCATCATTCCCAGTCAAGGCAGGCAGTACCTTGGAAGCAGAAGGAAGCTGGCTTTAGATCTGACTGCAGGTACCCCATGAAATGAATCTGGTGGGATCCCTAGACACATGCAAGTATAATGTACCACAGTCTTCTCTTAACCTAGTCACATGAGCCCAACTAGTGGGAAAAGACACAGCTAGGCACCCACCAGACTGGCTGGCCTTCTGCCTCAATTTATTTGGTTGGACCCCTAAGTTCTTGCCATAACCACAACCCTTTCTTCACAGCCGCAGCCTGTTTGTCTGGGACCTGGCCTTCTGCCTTGTATGTGCTTGCTCCTTGTTCAGGGATTGATTTTTTAAAAAGAAATAGGTAAAATTAGTTTTTATAATTTTTTTCAATTACAGTTGACATATAATATTGTGTTAGATTCAAGTATATACTATAATGATTAGACATTTATATAACTCACAAAATGATCACCTTGGTAAGTCTAGTACCCATCTGACACCATACATAGTTACAATATTCTTGACTAAATTCCCTATGCTGTACTTTACACCCCTGTGTCTATATACAATGGAATATTACTCAGCCATAAAAAATGAAATATTGCCATTTGTGAGATGGATGGACCTAGAGGGTTTTATACTAAGTGAAATAAGCAGACAGAGAAAGACAAATACCATAGGACTTCAGTTATATGTGGAACTAAAAAAAAAGGCAACAAACAAAATAGAAACAAACTCATAGCAAATTGATGGTTGCCAGATGGAAGGGAGAGGGAGGGATATGTGAAAAAAGTAAAAGCATTAAGAAGTACAAATTGGCAGTTATAAAAATAGTCACAGGATTTTTTTTTTATCACTAGTCATAAGATAAGAGCAGGAGTGGTCCTGCTCCAAATAGCCCAGTCTACTCAAAGTCTTGGCACCCTCTGCTGTCTGATTTCAAGGCTTTCATATTGTCTGTACCTGTGGGTTATACCTCACATAATGAGTTGCACCTTTTGATGTTAACTGTGGACCAATCAGATTGGCCAAAACCTTTGGATACTGACCCTTAGGGAGCAGCTCTATCATCAGATCCATTTCTTTAACTCCAGGTCCACTGACTTGCAATTTCCCCCCACGTTTTCCAGAAGCACAAACATTTTAATGATTCCAGCATACCTTGTGGCCACCCTGAGTTATGTCAGGTTCCCGTGTGTCAGACCGTGGAGAGAGAATCACACCGTTCAGAGAGCAAACGTACAGCAGAAAAGTTGTTCAGAAGTATCTGCAGAGAGAATTCCCAATGACAATTAGCAAGGGCACATAAGAACAAACAAAAAAAACAGCATTACTATTTTTTTTAGCTTGATTCACATGCACGACTATCAGTGAGTGTTGGGGTACAGGTTAGAACTGTGCTCAGCTTAAAGTGGAGATCAATAGTTATTTTCTGAACAAATGATTTCTAGTAATTATCATCAACTGTAACTAATTCAAACCTCTGCTCATAAACTATCTTTTGTAACCTTCTGTTGTCTGATTATCTTATAAAAATTGCCAAATTCTTTGTCCGGGTCTTTGTGGCTTACAGGAGCACTTTTATTCCAAATTTGGCCATTACACCTACCTGTATTAACAGTGTCATTAAAAGCAAGAGACTAATAGGGAGCAGTAGGGAATAAAGCTTTAATTACTGCAGAACCACCAGCAGGACAAGGGACTCTCAGGCTTCCACACCTCCATGAAGGCAGTGCGATGGTCTTTGAGGTTCAGCTGTATGTGATCAGCTGATGAATGGCAGGCCCTTGTCAGCACTCGGTTGGGGTCTGAGCTCTCAGCGTGGGGCAGGGATTAAACAGTGCCTTCAGCAGTTGTCTGACGCCGTTACTGGCAGCAAACAACCCCAGAAGGAGTCATCCCCAGCCAACAATTTTCCCTTTAGCCCTGTCTGTCCTGCAGCTCCTGGAGTAGCTGCACTAGGAAGCGGTAATTGATGGCTTTGATTTACTGAAGAAGAAGAACGTGGGCAGTTATCTAGTTCGAGGACAAGCCCTTGTGGACATGAAACTGTGCCCTCTCAGTAACAGGAGACTGTTATAGATCTTTAAAGTGTCATTTTTGCTGTGAACCAAGTCCAAGCAAGTATGGGCTTCTCTCTGTGTATTCTTGTCCCTGTCCTAGTCTGAGAAGAGCTTAAAAACTCACCAGGCCTCTGCATCAGCTGGACATCACCCCATAGCACTCACTCACTTTTTATGGCCCCCCTTAGGGTCTGTGATTCCATTTGTCCTGTCGTTTTGCCATTTTGATTAGTCATATTGTTTTATTTCCAAGCAGTGTCAGGTATGCACATGTAATCTCCCACATTGGAAACAACTTGCTGTAGGAAGGAAGGAAACTCTATTGATGCCATGTGCTGGTGGAGTGTCCCCTTTCCCAAACTCACTTCACTGAATGATGGCTGCACTTCACAGGCATGAGGGTGTGTATCCTTTCCTATTAGTGAGAACATATCTGAGAGAATAGACAAAAGAACATGCTGCAAAATCTTACAATTTATATTTAAAATCCTCCTGAATTTTGCATTCCTATCCATATTTCTATATTTATTTTGATACATAAATAGTATTTAAAATTATTTAATATAGAACAAAACAGATACACCGAGAAGAGGGAGCTCTCTCTTGCAGTGTCTGATTCTATGCTCAGGTTGTATGCCCCAGGATGTGCACAGTCCTGGGGATTTGGAGAATCTGTAAAACAATAGCCCTAAAAGGAAGGTATTATTGTGTCAGTTTGAGAAACAGACTAACTGAGCCTTTGGGGTATGGAGGAATTTGCCCAAGTTCATGGACTGACACATGGCAAATCTGGGATACAATCACGAGCAGTCATTTCCACCAGACCATGTGACAGGGATTCTTTTCCAATAATTTTGCTTCTTCTTTTTCTTCTCCTTTCTCTTACCTTAGCACTGGTTATATATTGTGTTTTAAAAATTAAGTCATGAGTTTTTTATAATATTTATTTATTTTTTGGTAGCAAAGATGGAGTTTGGGATAAAGCAAATGCTTCATCCAAAGCCCTGTATGAAATTTTAGAAAGCAGCCAGTCACTTACTCTCCGCTGAGGCTGCATTCTTCCGAGCTGATGTGTTTGGCAGAGTGACTGAGTAGCAAAACATCAGATCCAAGTTCTAACTCCAATGATGCCACTAAATTATCTCTCTATGCCCATCTATTGTTTATATTACTGAGGGACTGAATTCAATGTCTTTGAGTTCCCCACACTGCTGTTTCCCCCCAGTGGAAGAATCCATTGAGAATGGAGAGAATCCATACCTACAAGCCTTTTCATAATATTGCTTGGGCTGACTCAAGGCAGAGTATTTTTTTAGCCAATGTTTTCTCTGCACAGTAATGCTATGGTGCTTATTTCATATGTAGTTTTCTTTTCTTGGTTTGCCCTCATATTTCATATTCTACCAGAATTGTGTGAACTGGAGACCAAGGTTAGTTGATCCTTGATGAAGCCCTCAAATCCTGGCAGGCCAATGCTCATTCTTTGGCTCCAGCTTCCCTTGACTGTCAGCAGCTCAGGCCATTGTGTAAGCTTCATCCCAGCTGCAGCAATAGGCCCAGTGGAGTGTTGATTTGTCTTGGCTCACATGCAACTCACAGTGTTATTTTTACAATCTGGCATCTCTGTGTAAAAAAGAAATTCTTTCTCCATCAACTATCAGCTATCCCCTATTGTCCAAGAACCTTTGGTCCACAATGATTCAGGAAGCAAAAAAAAAAAAAAAATTATAATCTACTGACCTCACTTTTCAGCATCCTTCTCTGTAGGGAAAATGATCATAAAAGATCAGCCATTTAATTGACTTCCAGGGCCCTCAGTTCTGTTTCTTCTGATTTTGTGTTCAATTTAGTACTCTTTTGGAAGAAAAAAAATGAGCCTTAGGGTTTTGTGGAGAATGATATAGGATTGGTTTTTGAGATTCATTTATTTCTTTTATAAGCAGGAGTTAAAAACCAATTGAGGTTCATCTGTTTTTGCAAATGCAGAAAACTTCAGGAGAGTATTTTTTAAGCTGTACTATTTCACGGATTTTAGATTTGGCCAAAGACCATTGAATGACAATAATTAATTTGAAGGCTTTGGAACATCTACCTTCGGTCATGCTTACTAAGTCATTGGGTTAAACTCTCTTAATCAATATCACCTAAAAAGTTTGGTGTCATCTTTGACCTCTCCCTTCTCTCATTAGCAATGACCAGTTATACCAGGTGGAGTAATTTTATTTTTCTAAATGTCTCTAGCATCAGTTTATTTATAAATTTATTATTTATTGAAAAATAATGGCAAGATATTTGAACATTTTACCAAAAAATATAGTAAAGGCAAATGAGAATATGCAAAGATGTTCAACATCACTAGTTTTAAGAAGGGCAAATTAAAACCACAATGAAGTACTACTAGATGCCTATTAGAATGGCTTTAAAAAATGAAAATACCACGTGCTTGTGAAGACGTCTAGAGCAACTGGAACTCTCCTGCATTGCTGGAGGGAACGTTGAATGGTACAGGACTTTGGAAAACAGTTCTGCAGTTTTTTGTTAAGCATATACTTATCATACAACTCAGCATTCCCACTCCTGGGTGTTTACCCAAATGAAATGAAAAATTATGTCCACACAAAAACATGGAGGATTTGTAATCTTCCCAACTGGGAACAATCCTAATGTCTTTCATCTGGGCCATAAATAAACTTTGGTACGTACACACTATACACACAATAACATGGATGAATCTCAAATGCATTTAACACAGTGAAAGAAGCCAGATTCAAAAGGCTGTATTATATGTTTGCCAGGGGCTAGAGTCGAAAGACAGATTCTAAAAGGACAGCATGAGGAAATGTGGGGAGTGACAAAACCATTCTATATCTTGATTGTGGTAGTGGTTATACTACGGTATATAACTGCCAAATTTGCAAACAAGGTAAATTTTACTGTTTGTAAATTATTTCTTAGTAAAAAAGAAAAACAGTATTGCTCTCTAGGATCTTACATCTCAGTTCTGTGTTCGCTGTTTTGTGTCCACCTTCAGCACCAAAGTCAATGCCACACCCCCACCTTTTCTTTGGTTTCTTCCCTCCTCTAACCTCGTATAGCGACCTCTTATCTTCCAGCTCTCCTCTTCTCCAGTTCATCAGTTGTAGCCTCTTAGCCCTTTCAGAACACTGTTTTATACTTGGAATTTTCCACATTCGAGGTCTTTCTTGCCCAGGGAGATTTTAGAAACTCACTTTTCCAGTCTACCTTGCAGCTAGAGTGCTGGCATGTGACTTGGGTTCTACTAATCAGAAGAATGCTGGCAAGCCTGATTTGAGAGACAGAAATATGAGGAAGTGCAGTGTGCAATTCAGGGTGACAGAAATGGCTTTCTGGGAAGGATTGGTGGAGGTTTGGCCAGGTAGTGTTCAGGGTCATTTATGTGACTGCTGAGTCTGTTCAGGGGATGGAGGTGATGGATAGTGATCTTTACTAGAGCCCCGAAGCCTGAAATTTGTCTTTTCCAGAGTGTCTACGAACTATTTATTAACCCTTAATAATTTTCCACCCCTAAGCTACAGTGGTTACCATTTTTCATTAGTCTAGCTTTCTTCTGAATCTCCACTATACCTGTCCATAAACCTTCAACTACTTCCTATTACTTTAGGAAAACATCCATACTTCTAACCACGGCCTCCAACAAACAGCCCAGTCCATAATTTCCTCTATGTGCTCTATGTTTTTGTCCCCCTGAGCCTGCAAACATTGCAAACATCACATCCTAATTTATATCTTCATGCCTTTGCAGGTGATATTCCCTTTGTTTGGTGGAACTTTCCCTAATCTCTTACCAGCCCTCTTCTTATGTTGTCCTTATTCATTCTTTACCCCTGTTCATACTTCAAAATCCAACTCAAAATATCACCAACTCACATGCCTTCTGTGGAGCTTTTCTTGAGCCTTCCCATGGTCTCAGGGCCCCAGATGTGTTTGTTTCCTCCTCTACTTGAGAATGTCTTTGTATTCTAATGAATTAAAAAATACTTACTGAGCACACAAATAAACTTTTAATGATGAGTAGCAGTTAAGTAGGTAAACAATGAGTAGAGTGGGTCCGTGCAGAGAAGCCAGCACAGAAACCCAGCAGGCAGGTGCATGGCTAGTGTGAGCATCCAAGTGAGGGCACAGGTAAGTAGCGCATGGGGAGCAGGTGAGTCTCCTCCCATCTCTGTAAATTTTTTGAAGTAGGAGCCAAGTATTACTCACCATTGTGCTTCTAGTGCAATCAAGCTAGGCATAGAGTAAACATTCAGTGAGTGTTCGCTAAATCAATAAATGAATGACCAGATCATTGTCTCTCCCCAAGACTTTTGTCTTATACTTGAATTGGAGAAAATAATTAAAAAATATGTTGAATTTCCTGGTCATCAATTCAGGGCCAGGATACAGGAAATACCTTTAATTATCAAGGAAAGTTTCCTATGTCCTCACATTAATAATGCAGTGTTGTATTGATATAATAGTGGTACATTACCTTCAAAAATGCTGTGTTGAATAATTATTTAGGAACCATAAGTTTACTCATTCTTAAGTGCCTAGTGACACAGTAAATATCCCTGACCTGCTTTTTTAAAATCTGATCCTATCATTATTGCAACTTCACAAATCAGCTCTCTGATGTAATCTAGCATTATAGCCTCTGATGTGTTCTAACTAAAAGAGGCAAAATGATTTTCCAATCATGACACAAAAAATCAATGGCATAATCAGGAGTCATTCTTCCCTGTACCTTTCATTTACTGCTATGGGTCATCTTCTGGCTAAAGAGGTATCAAATGAAGCAAGGCCCACATGTTTAACTAAATCTGTATAGTGTAGCCACCTCAAGTAGCCCTACATCCCCAGAGCATAGAAGAAAGTCTTCCTAGCAAGGTTACAAGTGGTGGCACTGAGCGTCAATATTGTCCACAGAGCTTGTGATTGAAATGCATGCCTTTGCTGCTTCGGACAATTCTGAAAACCTGTTCCTACCATCGGCTAGCAATGCCTTTCCTGTGATTCGATACCAAAGTTAAGCTAAATTTTAATCACCTCCTTCTCAGAGAAACAGACTGAGTATTAGGGATATGTTTCTAATATTGTCAGTGAACCAGAGGCACAGACTTTGCTGTCATCTGCATCCAAGGACAAATTGTAATTGGCTAGACTAGCAAATTGCTTTTTCTTTTCTATTGAAAACTGCCATTGGCACATTAGATTGAAAATCAAATCTTTACTGTATGGATGTGATGTGGTCCTTCACCATGCAGCTGTAAGTGAAAAGTTGTTTTTCTAAACTAATGTTTATAAAGATAATTCAGTTTGTGATACTGAGGGATATAAATTTGGGAGATTACTGAGAATGATTCAACTTTTATTTTTTTTCTTGAACACCTACAATTGCTTTTCCTTTTTCCCTCTTTAAACATATGATGGCACATCCGTCTTGTTAGGAGCATCCTCAGAGGATATAAATGAGCAGTTTTGCCTAAGAGGAAAGTGAGAATTGAAAGGAGGAATATGCCATCATCACAGACATTGCTCCTAGATGACAGACATGGCACTTCGTATTGGTGCCATCAATCATGGTGGGCCCTGTGGCAGTCTGCTCCACAGTTATCGACTAGACACACTTCTATGTGTCCAAGGGGATCATTTCTGGGTGTTAAAGATGGTTGGCTCTGTGCTCTACTTTAGTGGAAACTTGGGGCAATAAGTGGGGGTCTCTGCTAACCTGGACATGAGGTGCTCAGAACAGTTCCTCATGAATAAACAAGGTATTACAAGTTTCTGAAGCAGAATAAAGAAGTTCTTTCAATGCTACCAGCCATTCCACACCTACCTGAAAATAATTGGCTAGCTTTAATTAGCTAATGATGGCACAAGTTGAGCATCTATGGTTTATAGTTCAACTGATCCTTCCAGAACTCTCTTCTATAGCTGTACCACAGATAAGCTTTGTAAACAGGCATCAGAACGGGACAGCAGAAATGGCAGAATTTGGAAGTTGTCTGTCTGTATAAATCAGGCTCTAATAAGTGTGTGGCTAATGGATATTTTCCATGACAATTGGCAATCACCAAAATCTAAAGGCAATTTTGTTCTTGAACTAAATGTGGTAAGTTCAATAGTTAGGTGTCTTAACACGGTGCCACTCTAAGATCTTGGGCTCTAGTTTCTCTACGTCCTCTTCCACAGTAGGCTTTGAAGTCAGAGTGCTGGGGTTCTGATCAGGGTCTCACCACTTACTACGTGTGGCTTTGGACTACAAATAACTATGTGAGGTTATTTGGCCTCAGTTGCCTTATATTTAAAATGAGGATGGTAGCATTTTTTGTGAGGATTAAACAATACCTGCTAAACACTTAAAACATAGTGCCTGGTACATGAGAATGACTCAATAACAATGACTGTTTTCTGGGTTTCATAACGTCTCTGTAAGTAGAAGATTCATGCTTCTAAGCCCCAGTCCTACGGCTGGGGTTTGGTTTAATTCCTATCAGTCGTCCTGAGGTCTTTAGACCTACCTGATTTTTCCAAAGTATATTGGGGGAACTGAGTGGCAAATAAACTCATTTTCTATCACTCTTCTTAGTGTGGTGTCTGCAGGCTGAAGGAACCTGAAGCAATCAAGAGACTCACTCTCTAGACATGCTCCAAGGCAAAGGCTATATGTGTATGCATGTGTGTGGGGGGGGGCGGTTACAAATTTCTGTAAGATGTGAGATTGGATGTTAATAACCAGAGGCACCTCTGTGGTAAGGCATTGATTATTTTAGTAAAATGCTAGTTGCTATTGAGAGAGTCATCTAATGTGTGAGATTGTTAGGCTTTGAGAAGATACACAGAGACTAAAACATCAATTCTCTAAATACAAGAAGGGCGAAGGTTAATCTGGGCATTTCAATGATCAATTATATGGGCATTTTACTATAGGAATAGTTATGAGTAAAGCAGTGTAATTACTTGTTAATTCATCTGATTAATGATGAGTTCCTTGAGAGAAAGAACATAACTTATTTGTCTTGAATCCCCAATGTTGACCGGGTGCCTAGCATAGAGTAGGTACTCATTAAAGGTTAAATGAATTAAAGAATGAATAAGTGGGACTCTGAGAGAAAGGATTTCCTCTAAGGCAGATTGGGGTTTCAGGGTGGCAAGATCTGTTTTACTCTTGAAAAACTTATCATTCCATGTCTACTTTTGAGGAATCCAGATATAGGCAAGGCTTTCTCTGAGGTTCCTATCTGCATGTGAAGTTGTTAACTTTGATTTTGTGGGCAGAGATAATCTTCTAATTTGGAATTAACTCATATAACAAATCTGGGAATAAAATAAGGTTATACTAAGGTCTGGAGCATTGTTGTGTCATTACATGTCATCTGTTTTGGGATTGTGTTTCATTCTGGTGGCGATTAATTTACAGAGTTAAAGTTTGGGATATCTGTTACAATTGGTAGTATCAGACCCTTATGTCATCTTTTAGAGTCATCAGCTAATTTTCTTAGGAAATAATTATTCCCAGCAGGGAGAGTTTAAGGTTGATTATATGAAAGTGTCTGAATTTCTAAATGAATGGAATAAAATTGCTTCAGGACAAAAATTATAGGTAGGAAGATGTTTAAAGAGGTTGAAGATAACTTGGTATTGACAAGAGGGTGTTGAACAATAAATCAGTGGTTCTTCCATGCTATATGGTTAAGGGATAGATAAGGAGATACTTGTAGACATAAACATCTTAAATTACTGGACTCTGTCTCCCTAATGTGGAGACAATGATGTTAATGGAACAGTCTGAGATTGCACAGGACTTTCTGACTCTCAAAAAGTTTCCATGTCCCCTAGAAATAAAGGCACTTTAGGACTGCTGTGCTAGGTCTATAATGAGAGCCGCTTCAAATAGAGTGTGCTGATACAGGTCACAGGAGTAAAATTAGGATTTACGAATGCATAATGGCACAAAAAGTAGTGGAAGATGAGCTGAAAGATCATCCATGTATTTCACTTTCTGAGATACTGTATCTTTTTTGCCCTCTTTGGGTTAACTTCAAGCTTAATGACCATCTTAGTTGTCACTGGTCCAATAACGCAGAGATCAAGCACTATGGATACTTTTTATTGATGATGATCACATTTAAACCTATAATTTTCCACCTCTCTTCTTTTTGATAATGAAAAGTCATATTCCTGAAATCCTGCTGGAGAGGGTAAGGACTGTCTGGATAAACCTATGCTTCACAGTTTGGACTATATTCTCATCTGTAAAATGAGAGGGCTGGACAGATAATTACTTAATGTTCTCAGCTCTGACACTAACAGTCTAGGATTCTATGTCCCATGAAGCTTCATTTCCAAGGATATCTCAGGAACATATGTTCACAACAAGAAAAACATTTATTGGCATGATGGTAATACATTCCCCTTTACATTACCAAGGAGTCTTTAACTAATTGATTTAGAATACGATTGTAAGACTCACTTCTTCTGTCTGGTGGTTGCTTTTTCTTGACTCTGGTGCTCCCGACAATACATTGACAATGTTCATGGCTGAGTGATGCTGACACAGTTACTTGGAACACGTGAAAGGAAAGTACCTTAAAGTTCTGCTCTCTCATCCCACCCTTAAGCTCCTGCCATTGCATCTCTGCTCTGCAGTTTCCTGACTGACTCTTCCAGACGCCAGAGCCTGGTTGTCAAAAGATTTCCAGTAGTACATATTTATTCTTCATCATGTAAATATTGTGATTTACATAGCTCAGGTCCATTGCATTTAAGTCACTGAGTCATAAGATCTGAAGTTCAGTAGTTCAGAGAGAGATCATTTATTGTAATACCTTAATCCTAAAAGTTTCTGTGAAATCATGCAGCATGTGGGTCAGGGATCCAAATTCAGATGCCTCACCAGAAGCACACAGTCCTTCAGTTAGAGCCTTGCCAACTGAACTAACAAAGACCCCACCCCCAGGTACTCCTTTGATTGAGTCTGTGCAGCCAGCTGGGAGAACAGGTCTAGTTGTTCAATAGGCAAGTCTCTGCCCCAGAGTCAGTGGGGACTGCAGCTCTCAGAGGAGCTGCCCAGAGGGCTGGAGTGGAGAGAATGAAGTATCCTGTCTGTGAGAAATTTTGCCAAGTCTTGTGAAGAAGGTTGGCTTGAGCTACATATAAATCTTCACTGAGAGTCATCCAAACTAGCTCCCCTGTGCAAATCAGGCATTTGGCTGATGACTCAGACATTTTGGATGAGGAGACAACATACAAAATATAGGTTTATTTATGATATTACTTTTCTGAGGTATTGATTCCACTTAAAATGACAAAGTCTAAAAATTTAGTGAAAGATGGTATCCTATAAACAGGAACTATAAACCCTTAGTATCTCTTTAGAAGATGGAAATAAAGCATACCATTTTCAGTTGTAGACTCTTGGTTATGATTTTGTGAGTGGCAGATAGCATATAGCCAGAATGTCTTGGCAAGCTTTCCTAAGTGAGGTAATATAGACATATATTTTAATGTGTTCAAATGTAAGTACAAGTCTATACAAGATGGAACAAGAAAATAGAGCAGGTACTACTTCTGGCCATGTTTTCTTTATTCTTGCTGCAAAAAAATATATATTTTATAAGATGAAACAGAATCTAACTATGCATAATGTTTCCATAAAGTAGTAAAAAGCAATATTTGCAATGATGATGAAGATATATGTGTCAAAGTGTAGTCAAACATGACAGTCATTAAATGCTTGGTTGGAGGAAGATCTTAATTATACAGGACATTAGATACAGTTGGATTGAGAAGAGTTATTGGCCAAGTCAACAAAATTATTCCTGAGGTTAGATCCTTGTTGTGGCAGTGAATGGAATCAAAGTGTACATTTTCAACAACACTCAGATTTTGGGCACCACCAGGGCAGCCTTCCTGTTCCCCTGATCACTGGCTGTCTCCTTCAGAGGGACAGTCTCCTTTACTGAGGAGTGTGGGCTGTCAGAATGGTCACTGATGCTTAAAAGCATATGGATCCAGAGGCTTCTTAAAAAGAAGAGCTGATAGTATAGGAGCAGGAAATAAGGAAAAAGCAAGGGCATGGGAATGCAGAAGTCTGGAAGGGTTCCAGGTCTCAGGCTCTGGGGCAGGACCCATCCCTTTGGAAAAAGACTGGCAGGAAGAAAACAGTCCTGCAGTCTTGGATACTCTGGAAGGATTATGGGTTGATTGGATCATGTGTGATAATATTAGCTGAAGTATATTGCATGCTTAGTCTATGCTAAACACTGTGCACACACCTCACTTAAAATCCACAGTGACTTGATGGGGTAAATATTGGTATTTTGCTCATTTTACATGTCAGGTGCTGAGAGGTTAGGTAACAAAGTCTACAGAGTTAGAAAGTGAATTTAGGGTCACTAACCACCTGAATTTATACTTGACTGATGGGTTTCCTGGGACCATAGACTTCTAATGGTAAAACTAGGACAGTGCCAGGAAAACTGAGACAGTTGGTCACCCTACAAGTGACTCAAATTCAGAGCTGGAGATATCAATTCCCGAGTTTTTTACCGCCCTCCCATGGGAAGGGATTCAGGTTCAAGACAACAAGGAAATAGATTTAAATTTGAGAACCTGGTACAAAGGGCTTTGTTTGGGGAATAAGACTCACCTGCAGTGTTAACCAGAACACACAGAAAGGTGAACGTAATGTTGAATCACCTTCTAAACAAGGGAGGGATGGCTCCAGAGCCCTAGAGGGGAAGAGGCTGAGTTTGCACTTCTGGTCAAAAAACCACAGGTGTAGAGAGGCTCCTGACAGCAGGAAGCTTGAGCAGGTGATTTCTCAGAAACATCTAGAAGCAGCAGTAGAATTATAGTCCATGATTTATTCTGAACATTACCTCTGATACTAATATAATACTTTAGTAGTAGTAGTAGTATTAGTAGTAAAATAAATGATGGTAAAAAGTAATAAAGTTTTTCTGACATGTTTTGTGTCCACTCTCTGAATGCCTTTGCCTATTTTCTTTGACACCTTGAGAATGTACGATGGAGTATAAATTGCACAGAATTTGGGCTCAAAGAGTTCTGTCTTTAAACATTGACTCTGGCTCCTGTTAGCTCTCTTAGTTGGGAAACTGACTTAACTTGTATGAATCTTGGCTTTTTCAAGTGTAAAGTGGGAATTTGGGTGGATGCAGGGCTATTTTAAAGATTAGAGGTAGTTCGAGTTACGTGCTTAGCACACACTGGGCACTGAACCAACAGGACCTGGGTGTTGCTACACACCAGGCCCAGGGTGTTCAAAATGGAGGCGTGGGAGCGTCCCTGCATAAATGAAAACCCACTCTTAGTGTTGGATTTATTATTTCAGCTCGAGGCTGACCTCTTGTGGAATTCTCTGATAATTAAAACCTTGTTATCTGGTTTGTGGATGGCACTAAATCCTTTTAGTGGAAGCTGAACCGGGATGCAGATTGGGGAATAAATACTAGCTACTTAAATGTTAAGCATGAGCTAAACAAAAGTAGATTAATTAAATTTTTTGGAAACATTTTAGAGGATTATTTCAGAATTTAATTTGAATTTAATGGCATTATTTAGTTAGTATTTTTGCAGAAAAAATATTAATGCAAAACTTAAGCACCCCCCTAACTTTTCTTAAATTATTTGACTCCTAAACATGATTCAAAGCCTGGCATAAACCTTTCTTCAGTATCTGCTTTCACTGACCAGTTGTGCACTCAGTGAGCACCATCTGAGGACTCCTATATCATTTATGGGCAAGAAGGGCTACACGATTTTCAGGACCTAGTATAAAATGAACTGAACCCTTATTCAATATCATTAAGGATTTAAAAATAGCAACAGCAGAGCATTAAAGCAAGAAAGGAGCCTTTCTAAGGTCCTTTCTGTCTGACTATGTCTTATTAAATACTTAAAAAAAAAAAAGTAACAGTCCCTGGCTGGTGTGGTTCAGTGAATTATGTGCTGGACTGGGAACCAAAGGGTTGCTAGTTCAATTCCCAGTCAGGGCACATGCCTGGGTTGCAGACCAGGTTCCCAGTAGGGGGTGTGCTAGAGGCAACCACACATTGGTATTTCTCTCCCTCTCTTTCTCCTTTTCTTCTCCTCTCTCTAAAAAGAAATAAATAAACTCTTCAAGCAATAAAAATACTTAACTATGTAATTGAAATATAATTCTTTGCTAGCAGAAACAAAATATATTTTTTGTTTCTTTGTTCTAATTTCTGAGACTATTTTCTCTTCCTTGAAACTGTCCCATTAGAAATAATAATAGCCCTGACTGGTGTGGCTCAGTGGATTGAGTGCTGGCCTGTGAACCAAACGGTTACTAGTTCAATTCACAGTCTAGGGCACATGCCTGGGTTGCTGACCAGGTCCCCAGTGGGGGGCGCTAGAGGCAACCACACACTGATGTTTACTTCCCTCTCTTTTTTCCTCCCTTCCCTTCTAAAAATAAATAAAAATTTAAAGAAAATTACCCACTAAAAAAAGAACTAATATAAGAAAAAGCAATTTAAGTAGACAGTCCTCTTAGGTAGCATTTCTGTACAGATGAAGCTTAGAGAAGGCAATCTGACCATGGGGGGAGATATTAAATCATAGGCAACCTGTCTTGAAGTTGCATCTGCATCATAAGCATATAGTATATGAGGGAGAGGCTTGGGAAGTTATTGACGTAGACTGTGGAGTTACTATTATCCAAAAACGACCCCTTATTTGGATTCGCATTCGTCAGTGAAGAGCTTGGGTTTTATCTTAAACCATATGTTCTAGGTGCTTTGTGGATTCGCATTTCTTGGAAGAGAATCAAAAACCATTCTTGGAAGGGATTGCAGTGGTGGAGACTGTTAAATGGACACATTGACCTTGGTGTATAATGACCATTTCATCCGAGTTAAAACAACTTACGATTTTGATTGGGTCACTCATCACTGTGCTGAAAGCATAACAAATGCTAAATAGCTGTTGACTCAGTGGAGACAGGGATCCCCAAATGGTTGATCGTGACTGCTCAGTCAATTGAGAACCTGGATGATATTGATTATGGCTCCTCTCCAGCCCAGAGCTGGCAGGCATTTAGAGTGGGAAGAGCTGGGCTGTGTGGCTGGAAGCAGGTAATTTCAAATGGTGAACACTAGAAGCATTCACCTTTCTGTCCTCTGTTTCCCTTAATCCTAGTTTACCCTCTAGGCTCCTGTTACTCTTAACTGTCTATAGCTCCCAGGACACATTAATTTCTCTCTTACATCCAGGCCTGCTCCTGGGCTGTCTCCTCTGCCTGAGTTGCCTTTGCACAGTCCCATCCTCCTGGCTAAGACCTGCCCATCCTAAGACTTATCCAAAATACTACCCACCTCCTAGTTCACTCATTGCCATCATTGTTATTAATGAAAGGAAACACTTTGCTTAGTAAGTTTCTCCATATGGGGTATTGTGATAATATGCTTTTCTAAGAGTTTGGTGAATTGTAGGCATAATATGAAAGAAAGGGAAACGGAGTGATTTTCACAGACTAAAATGAATTTATGTAATGCTAATTTATCTAGAGTCTAATAAATTGTCAAATGAAGGAGTTTTATTTAAGGTCTTTAAAGTTCTCTTTCAATAAGAAACTGTGATTCTAATTTCCCTAAATAATCTCATTTTATATAGAATGGTTTTATGGTGTGGCCTTATTTAATTTTCTGTACATTTATTTAACTAAACCAAGGCTTAGAGTGTATTATTTGCACACTGGGAAAGATCACTACTTGCCCAAAGAGGTACAGAGAACTGCATAGTATTCTTTTGCCATAACTGGCAAAGAGGACATCTTTATAGTGTCCACCAACATGCCCATTCACAGAACTTCCATAACCATCAAAACAATACTATTTGGGGCAAAGGAAAATGCATTTGTAACACAATCCAGTTGAAGCCATCCCTAAAGTACCAGAAGTCCTCATCTTATGGAGGTCCTTGTGCTGCTATAAGTCCAAGGTGACTGCAATGACTTTGGTAACAGAGGGAGAAGAGGTAACTGAAGGTTTAAAAAGCAGCCTTGTATGTATAGATGCATAACCTTTGTTTCATATACATAAAAGTCTGCTTTAAATTAGTTTTAAAGCAAGATGGCACCTTCTGAAGAGTTTAACTGCAGAGAGCTTCCTGAAGTCTGTTTACAGAGATCTGAGCAGGTTCGAAAGATCCGATAAGGAATGGCGTCATGCTCAAGAGTGACACACTCCTTTCCTCCTTGGGTCTGAGGGGAAGTGAGTAGAGCCAGAGCAGCTATGAAAGAGATTTGCAATGGAAACTGCAGCCACAGAGGCAGGGGAGGAGCAAGAGGAACAAATACCCTGACCTCTCTGTCTCCCAACTCCTCCAGGACCTCCCATTGGTCAATCCTAACCAGGAAACCAGAGGCAAGAAAGACTGGGGGGTGGGGTGTGTGGTTCCTAGTAGTCAAGCTCAGCACAGGGCAGAAAAGTGTGGAGAATGAAGAGGGTGCAGGAGCAGGTGGTGCTGTCAGGCAGCCCCTAGGCAACAGCCTGCAGCTGTTAGGTCAGCTCTCGACAATCACATACATTTGGTTGGTAAGGAGACTAGCAGCCCAGATGGATTTAGGTTATCAATTACTCATAACACAATGGGCAGCATGGACTGCATCTGTACCAGCTGCCCTTGCTCCCCAAGTTCCATGGAGGCTACGTGGCAGTGAGACCGGATGGATGCTCTGCACACAGTGAGTTGTGCCACTGCCAAGGAGCACTGAGCTTCGAAAACTCCTTCAGAGGGATGCTAACAACATGCCTGATCTTTATCCCCTGGGGAAGACATTATTAATGTTATCCTGCTCAGGAAACAAATTTGCTCTCTGCAAATTTGAAGGTGGACACTACTTCTACCTTCCAAGGCTGTTTGCTATGTGCACATCCTTGAAAAGATCAACCTGAACAGAAGCTGTCTGAAGACTGTGGAAAGGCCCTGGAGAACTGAGTTCCATCCAATGCAAATGGAGATTAAATGGTACTGCTATGAATACATTTAGTATTGCCATAATCTGTAGGTGAGCCTGGCTGTCTGTGTGCTGAACTCCACCTTGCTCCATACTCACAACTAAAAATTGCCCACATGCTGAAGTCCTCCCCTTTCCTTCTAAGTGTGCATTTATTTATTTACTTACTTATTTTATCACATTTTACATGGAGTAGAGAAGTAGTGCATTTTAGTGAGCCTGGCTTAGACTTAGAGAAACCTGTTAGGTTACATATCCCTCACCATCTTCTAGCTGATTGAGCTTGGGTTTTGTTTTCCTCTGTCAAGTGGGGATCATCACACATATTTTTATGTAGGATTGTATGAATAAAACAATAAAATGTTAGCAATCCAAGGCTCTAATCTAATCCAAGGCTTAGTCCAGAGTGGGGTACTGTATGGTTAATAGCCTGGTGGAGGAAGGAGAGTCAGATGGTGCAATTCACTCTTAGGTCCCCAAAACCCCTAGTTTTCTTAGGATAGTCCTGAATTCTTCCAGTCAACAGTGAAGACACAGAAGACTCCACTACTGTTGAAAAGTCCTGACAGCACATCACAAAAGACTGTGAAGTCCCCCCATATCCTAGCATAAGATAGAGCTACAGTCTGTCCATTCCAGCTGGGCACTCGTGCCAACTCACCCCCACTGGTGAGTGCTTCCCATTGCACAAAGGGAAGAGAGGTTGTGGTGGGAGTCTTATTCAGGTGCTTGAGCTTGGATGAGTGTTTGCAGAATAAATACACATTTTAATAATCCTGTGTAGTCAGTGACATAGTGCAACATACATTTGTTTAGTATCTATTATGTACACTGTTTATGGAATTTATGAGAAATAACATCTGGGGACATAAGACCAAATAAATACTTGAAAGTATTTTCATAATACGAAGCTCTGTGAGCCAAATATAAAAAGAAGTTGGTCTATATTTTTTCAATATTATTAGTAATTTGGATATTCCGAACTTCTTTAGTGCCACAGTTGATATTTAATAAAGTATTTTTTCTAGATCAGGTGTAAATTAATGTCAGAGAGCAAAATAATGTTGCAGGTAATTATTTACTAAAGTGAAAATATTTTTGAATTACATAAAATCAGACAAGTGGAAATGTATTCATTTCGCTTAACTGTGAATGGACGCAGGTCGATGACAGCAAGCCCAAGCTTGGAGACTGCAGAGGTTTTACTGATAAGACCCCCCAGCCTGCCTTCTGACCTTAAGTCCAGCCGTGTTCCACCACACCCTGCGCACACACATACTCTGCCTGTCTCCGTTTCCAGGACCCTGGACAGTGCCATTGCTCATATTTGTCTGAATTACTGTGCAGGCCTGGATTCCCAGTTCCTTTTTCTGTTACATAAACTCTACTTCAAAGCCTGGCACATAGTAGGAAATTGATACGTGTTGGCTGAATGATATGATCCATATTGAGAAAAAAGGGATTCTATGGAAAGTAACCTCACAGGTGAGCTGTGGCAGGTCGTGGTGGGTAGTCATGCCCAAGCACACAACTTTTCTACTAAAAGGTTTATCTTTGTCATAAACAAGCCTGACCATAGTTTCCATGCATCTAAGTTAACACGTCTTTGAAATGTCACCTTTCAGCGCCTGCTTCTAATACCTGATCACTTTTTTAAACCCTTCAGTAGAATACAATTGTAACTACTCTGCAAGGCCATCTCCCCATGAACCCCGCAAAGAGCATACAAGTTGAACTATTTTATAATTTGACCCTGGAATTCCTCTCACTTCCATGGAATCTTCCCTACATTCTCTCCTTAATTTCAAATGCAACTGTTGTTCTTCAAAGCATTTATCTCAGTCTGTTGAAATTTTGCTTCCAGCTGTATTCTGTCTGGCTCAAATAAATTTTTATAAAAATTCTCTATAGGTTCTTACTCCAACAATATGTTTATCTGAGCTATAATGATTTTTATAGGCACAATAAGAGGAATTCTTGTCTTAGCAAGTTTGAGGCTAGTTCCCCGAAAAGGTCATTGAAAGTTTTGCATAAAGGGGTGTCCTGGCATCTCATGTAAATCGTATGTGTCTGTCATAATGGAAGAAGGGCTTTCACTTCTTCTGGGTGTTTCATAAACACTGAATGAGTGAGTAAATATATCATTTGGGAAATTGTTTTTCTCCTTCTATTTCTCACATTTGGTGTTATGCCTAAAAATATGTATTCTGACTTGTAAATGAGTAGTATTGCTTCTGTTGTGAATATTCTGTTAGTGACTTGAATAAGAGATTTGAAATCCAATATTAAAGGCATTTTTTGGTGATTCTTTACTAATTATAAAGTTCTGCTCACTGTTACTCCTACATTCAAAACCTAATCAATAATGATAATTCTGTAAATGAAATATTGATTGATTTTTCAATATTTCTCATCAAAAAACATGAATTCATATGACCTTTCTCATATGAATACAGATTCATATCAGTATTTCAAGAAAAAAGTAAACTGATAAGCTATTTCACATTATCTTCCCTGATAGAATCATAGACTCTCAGGTCTGGAGTGGCCTCTGAAAGTGGTCCCTGGCTAGACTGAAGTCATTCTGGACTGTAACTATCCTGGCCCACTGCCTCCTGAACAGTAACGCTCATGTAAATCACCTGGGGATGCTGTTAAAATGCAGCTTCTGGAGGGGGACCAGAGATCAGGCTTATCCTTAATGACCCTCAAGGAAGACACTTTCCAGCTTCTTTTTCTTTAACTGATTGGACAGCAGACCTGAAGGAGACCATGTGATAGGGCTGCCAGATTAAATACGGGACACTGAGGTGAACGGAATTACAAATAAACAGTTTTGGGGCAGAAACAAACGTTCCTCTACCCTCAAGTTCCTTTTGGCTGGTCTAATAATCAAATAGACATGAGACAGATTAGCAAGGGAACGTAACCAAATTAATGCCTGCATATGTATGGGACCCCACAGACATGAAAGAGCCAGAGACCCCGCATGCACAAGAGGTTCAGAGACAGAAGGCATATCTACGTATGTAAAATGTCCTGAGCTAGGGATGAGGTAATGCACCTTGGGGCTTTCAAAAGTGTCATTGAAGAATAATGAGCAGGTATTTAGTAAATAAAAGATTATCATGCCCTATAGGTTGGTCAAAAAAGGTTGTTGTTAGTAATCTCTTATTATAGGCAGGCCCCTAATTCAAGTTCTTCTGGGTAGTTAAATGGAAAGGGAAAAGTTTCTCTGGAGCCTGAAGCTAAAACTGCCTTTAGCTCAAAGTAATCTGCGTAGCACTGAGGCATATCTTGGGGTGGCTCATTCTGAACCCTACACCAGAAATAATTTGTCGGTATAAATATGTCTCAAATATTACATGGGACACACTTATATTACAAAAAATGTTGCTGTGGACCTAGAGAAAGAAGATACCTACTAAGAATGGCTCCTGGTGGCTAACTGGGCTTAAATTTAAAAAACAAAGACAGCCTAGCAGCAATTGCTATACAGGGGCCTTTCATGCAAACTTTACTTCAGGGAGAAGCCTATACTGAATTACTTACTTTTGCACTAAACTGCTTGCCTACACTGTACTCCTGACAGCTGTTATAGAGGAATTCCTGGAATCCTATTTCAACCAACAGAAGTGAGACTTTCCTTGTCCTACTGGAGTGCTACATACCCATCAGCATGTTTACTGACCAATCAGAGCAGCTTCATTCTGACCAATCAGGACAGTGCCTTTTAGACCAAACTGAGGATTTGGAATCCTCATTTGCATGAGGATGGACTCATCAAGGAATGAAGTAGAGACTTCTGTCCATATAAGCCAGCTCTCCTCTGGCTCAGGGAGCACTTTCATTTCCCACTGGAGACTGACGTCTGTGTTTCCCCGGCTGGAGCTGGAGCTAGAATTTAAGCACCAAAAATATCTTTCCTAAGCAGAGTGCAGTGGAGCAGACTAGTGCGGGGCAGAGCAGACCAGAATGGAGTGGGGCAGAGCAGGCCAGACCAGGAGGAGCAGAGAAGGGCTATTTATCCAGAAAGGTACCTGGCCCCAGGGCCACCTGACCCCAGGGCCTTCTAATAGCTGTTTGCACAGACTTGCTGTATCACAGTTGAACTGTTTAAACTGAATCCAGTTTCCTTCTTCACCACACCCCAAACTGGAGATTCCTGTTGATGTTGAACTGACACCAGCAACCTTTGATTGATATTGTCTGGCAGAAATTCAAATTTAACTGGTACTTTTTATTTTTCTTTGCTAAATATGACAACTTTAAATGGGCATAAAGGAAAAATAGCATGGGTTTGGCATCAATATTGAGCTGACTTTGAGTCCTGGCTTGCCCTTTACTAGCTGTGTCAATGAGGCAGTCTTACGGCCAGAGCCTCTGCATGTTCATTTGTAGAAAGAGAGGTAATAGCATTTGCACTATGGGGTTGTTGTGAGATTAAATGAGCTGATACATGGAAAGTGCTAGGCCCATATTAGGTGATTAATAATAAGGCCAAGACCCAGTGGGTGGCTCAGGTGGGTTGAGCATCATTTCATATACCAAAAGGTTGTGGGTTTGATTTCCAGCCAGGGCACATACCTAGGATGCGGGTACAGACCCCAGTCAAGGCACATATGGGAGGCAACTGATTGATGTTTCTCTCTGCTTCTTTCCCCCTTTATCTCTCTCTAAAGTCAATAAAAACATCTCCTTGGATTAGGATTAAAATAATAATAATAATAATAATAATAATAATAATACAATGCCAACACCAATGATACTGATGAGGTTTGCCTACACTATTAATTCTGGAAAAAAAGAGCATTGACTTTATTAGGTGATAACATTTGTAATGTTATATTTTTATGTTTCCTCAACATAGAAAATCATTGCCTGATTTTCATACAAACCTGGTTTTCTATGAGTAATCTTTATCAGTGGTTTTGACATCTTTGTATGCAACAGAATCACCTGGATGACTTATTAAAGCACAGAGTGCTGGGTCACATCCCTAGAGATTTTGATTCGGTTGGTCTTGTGTGGGACCCAAGAATCTGAACTTCTAACAGGCTCCCAGATGATGCTACTGCTGCTGGTTTAGAAACCAAGATTTGAGAAGCACTGATCATGCTGCAAGGATTCTAGCTTTTTAATGCTCTCGATTTCTGTGGTTAAAGTGGTGCCATCTACTGGGCATAATAGAAACAGCAGCTTCTAGTCACAACACAAGCTTAAAGCATTTAAAACATGATTGAAGGTCCTGTCTAGGTCTTAAAAATCTTTGTGCTCTTTGTGACTTGGGAGTAGACAAAAAAATTTTATTGTGAATACAATATATATTTGTGTAATAAATAAATACATCACTCAGAATAAAAGTAAGAATTTTAAGTAAAGAAAACATTAAGAATCCTGTTTATGGTTAAATGCATAGGAGTCCTACTACCACTAATTAACTGCATTGCTGCCAATCACTGGTTGGTTTCCATTTCCCTCAATTTCATGGCAGGAAGGAAGAATAGGCACCAAAACTACTTTATCTTCCACCCTCTATGTATTCATGTGTGAAGTGAGAGGACACTCTCAAAATACATTCTGTAATATTCCGTGATCTAACCTGAACATTGTTTTGCTTAGCTTAGCCTCAGAAAGGAGAAAGATAACATTCAGAATGAATCTCCATTCTCTGACATTACATAACCCTCCTGTTTATAAAAACTAATTTAAATGTTTTGGGGACTACCAACCACTGTTGCTTTTTCTTTCTAGGACAAGATTTCTGTATCAGTAAAATAATAATGATACCACTTTCCCTTACAGAGTTCTTTTAATGACATAGTAGAGTTCTTTTAAGGAAATAGTTGTATTAGATTTCTAGAGCTGGCATACAAAGTACCACAGGTTTAAACAATATAATTCTGTTTCTTCACAGTCCTGGGGGCTGGGAAATTCAAGATGGAGGTGTCGGCACGGTTGGTTTCTCCTGAGGCCTCTCTCCTTGGCTTGCAGACAGCCTGGTTCTTCCTGTGTCTTCACACGGCCTTTCTTTCTGTGTGTCTCTGTGTCCAAATTTCCTCTTGTTAGGACACCAGTCATATTGAATTAGAGCCTGCTCTAGTGACCTCATTTTAACTTAATTACCTTTTTAAAAAATTGTTGTTCGACTACAGTTGTCCCCATTCTACCCGCCCCCACTCTCCCCTGCCTTAACTACCTTTTCAAAGACCCTATCACCAAAATGCGGTCCCATTCTAAGGTGCTGGGAATTAGAACTTCAACGTATGAATTTTGAGGCAACACAATTCAGCCCCTGACAGTTGCATTTAAAGCACTGTGCAAATATTGTTTTAAAACAGAATCCTATCTGCTTGGGTTAAACTTTCCACATTTGTAAAACAAATACATTTACATGAGGGAGTTGTGAGTAGTAACAACTGTAATGCTCTGTTGTGTTTTCATCTCTCCAACTTCTCACGGTCTATAGCTAAAGGGAGGTTTCCTCAGAAGCTGCTGTGTGCCAGGTCCTAAGAGAGAAGACCATCCACGTTCAAGTAGTGTCATCGAAAGAGCAGAGTGGAACTACTGGGTTTGATTTCAACTCAGCAACTTTCGTATTGAGAACCTTGGATACAATATCCATTCTCTCTGGGTCTTGGTTTTGTCCTGTGTAAAACGGGGCTGTCATACCTGCCTAGACTTGAAAGTAAGAGATACCCAGCGTAAAGATAACTGAACAGTCGAGGCTCAGTAAATGGTTGTCACACCCTGCATGTTCAGCCTTGCTTCTCCTAAGGAAGAAATGAATCTTGCAGAAATGTCTTGGAAACTCTGTCACATTCTTCTTGGAGGTGACTACTGCAGCCACTTCTTTCTTCTTAGACCACTAGGCAGCAGAACTTTGGGCAGTCTTTTTTTTTTTTTTTGAGAGAGAGAGAGAGGAAGAGACATATTGACTAGCACCTTGACTGGGGACTGAACCTACAACCTAGGTTTGTGCCTTGACTGGGAATCAAAACAGCAACTTTTTACATTGTTGGGATGACACCCAACCAGCTGAACTGTAGCAGTCAGGGCTGGGAATCTTAAGTTACTTCAACCCTTTTCCCCTATTGCAATATAACCCAAAGCACAGAATACCCAGGTGTTTTCTGGGTTAGGCTCTCTTAGGAGGGAAAGCTGTCATAATTGCAGTATTACATAAAATGTGAAAGAACAAGTAAAGACATTAATAAGCCTAGCACTCTAAAACAACTATACTTAATTTTTGTACAAAAATTTCCAGTCTAATGTTTATATATATATTTATTTTTAAGTAAGGTAAAAATTGTAGAGAAATATATTTTTTCTTTAAAAAATGTTTTTTAATTGTTCAATTACATTGTCTCAATTTTTCCCCATTAATCTCCCCTGCTCTACTCTCCCTCCCCCACCTCCCACGTTAAATCCTCCCTGTTGCCTTTGTCCATAGGTCCTTTATACATGTTACTATTTTCACTGAGTCTTAGCTATGAAGCAATTTTTATATCTATCATTTTGATGGTTGAGTTCTATTCGGTAGATGAAATGAAGAAAAATTTCTGCATTTCCCTATCTTTGAGCTTCTAGGTTTAGGCTGCTTCTAATTTTATAAATAATGTTGCAATGCGCATCTTTGTGCATGTATTTCCCACTCCTTCCTTCTCCTAAGTTGTTTCCTTCCAAGAAATTTTTTAGAATTTGGCATGAACATTCTATGTAAATTAGACTTAAAAGATTAAGTACCCCTAACTTTGCTACAAAGTGATGTATGTCGTCTCTTAAATCTTTGATTCTGTGTAAAATGTGGCCTCTCCCATCATTAAAACCTTCAGTACTGAGGCATAGGAGAGAGCGCCATCTGCTGCCTTGAAAAGATTACATCCTGCAATGTCCTGCTTATTCCTGGAAAGCAAGACCAGGTACCTGCCAAGGTTGGGTCTGCTCTCAGGCTGGGTATTAAATGACAATGACAGAAGAGGGTCCATTAAGTGAGGTTTCATTGCCAAGTAACCAGGCCCAGTTAGTCTGCATTTACAATGAAGAATGCAGCCAGGCACTCTTTCTGCCTCCTTTGGGAAATACTACGTCCTAACCATTGGTTGATGGGCATTTGTGATGCCAGTCACTGTGCAACGATGTGTGCTGTGCTCTGGGCTGTTGGCCACACTCTCTGTCCAGTCTAGTTTCCTCTTCCCACCAGTGCCGATCTGACTGCCTATGTCATTCAGTCCAGGTCTTTAGTCCAGCTCTATGCCTTGGCCATAGTGCTCTACTTGTCAAGTGACTTTTTCTCAGTGGCTGTGAATTCTGCTTAGCTTTGGAGCCTCAGCACAGTGCTCCTTCTTTCCTCCCCATAAACCTTCCCAGATTTTCGTATCCTGCAATATCCCTTATTGTAGCTGCTACTACACCACCTTCCACAACTGCTGTTTGTTTATTATACAGGGTTTTCCTTGTCACAAAAGACTCTTCATGATTTGCTTCTAACAGTTTACCAACCTCATTTCTCATAATCAGTTCTTTGTTCTGTATGCTTTAGGATAGCATTGTCCAACAAATGTCTAGTACAAGCCACATATGAAATTTTAAACATTCTAGTAGCTACATTAAAATAGGAAATGCAAAGAAACCAACCAAAACAAGCAAAATATCTGCCACCCCCCCGCAACGCAAACAGCAGGTAACCCAGAATATTATCAAGTTAACATTTAACACACACATTTCAAGTGCTCAATAGACATGTAATTCTAGAGCTAGGCGACCTAAGCTACATATATGTTCCCCAAATACATGAGTTATATTTCAACCTCTATGCCTTCACACATGCTCTCTTTTTGCCTGAATGAACTTTTTCCCATCTTGCTAACTTTTACTCATCTTCAAAAACCTAGCACAGCCCTGACCAGTGTGGCTCAGTTTGTTGGGCATCATCCCACAAAGTGAGGGGTTGCCAGCTCAATTCCTGGTCAGGATACATGCCTGGCTGAGGGTTCAGTGCCCAGTCTGGGCACATTCAGGAGGCAACCAATCGATGTTTCCCTCTCACATTGGTATTTCTTTCTCTCTCCCTTTCCCTCTCTCCAGAAATAAATAAAAATAAAATCTTAAAAATAAACCTAACACAAATATCATCTTTTCCAGCAATTCTTTCCTAACTTTCTGCAAACCATTCTTCTCTGCTCTGCTACTCTACTTAGTACATGCTTCTTCATTTTCATTATGTCTATGGTAATATACTGCTTTACATTTATAACAATTTATTTATAGCTTTATACTTGATTTGGAGCTTCTTGAGGGCAGGAACACTCATCTATCATGTCTGTATCCTGAGAGTCAGGAACGAAGCCCATCCTTACTATCCACGTGCAAACTTTGGTGAATGGACAAATAAATATCCATTAGTCAAATTACCATCACCTGTACGGAATGCCTATTTTTCATCCCCATGTCTCCTCACAGGGCTTCAATGCAAGCCGGGCGAATGATTTATTTATACAAGCCATGGTTTCTTTTATTGTTCCATTTCTCCATCACACCAAATTAGAGCCCAAATGAAATAACTGAGAAGAAGGTCACAGGCCCAATTTTGATGAAGGACTCCACACTTGTTTTCTGGATACTTCATGACAATTGGCTTTCCAGATTATACTGAGAACACTATTTTAAAGTACTGAACTTGAATATGTTCAGACTTTCAGTAAGGTGTTTCCTTGAGCAAAGTTTCTCCTTCACAAAATCTGCTCATACCTGTAATAACTTTTGGTCAAAGTCTCCTACTTGTGCTTCAGGAGGAAGGCTATCAAGGAAGTCTGTAGGCAAGATTACTGACGTGGTCGTTGTTGAACAATATAAAATGTTTGTCCTTCTTTTTAAATGTGCATTCCACTTCTTTCATCTCATTGAGCATTTTTTTAAAAATGAGCACTGTTAAAACTATTTAATTTCTGGTAGTTTGTGCAGGGAAGTAGTGATAGGACAGGTCTCAGTGTATCATGTTGTTACAGGGTGCAGCCAAGGGGGGGACCCCAAATGGACATTTGAAATGGGGCCCAGAACTCAAGGTGTCCAGAGATTCTAAGATGTTTTTTTACCTCTTCCCCCCACCACAGGTGTGAGTTGGGGGAAGGGGCACACAGAGCAAGAACATGCAGGGCAGCTTTGCAGCTAATCCATGGCATGGTCATTTAACATACCTATAGCCTTGGGCTGGTTG